>JAGKTI010003347.1:0-11534 GCA_018397915.1 Birgus latro
TGTGTGTGTGTGTGTGTGTGTGTGTGTGTGTGTGTATGTGTGAAAACGTATCTATCATAATGCTTACAGTACCTCAAGATTTTCTTTTTTAAATTTATAGCTAGGATCAGTTCGCCTGCTTAAAATCTAACTTCAGATAAAGTAAGTGTCAGTATCTCAGCTGAACCTATGATATTTCGTTCACGCCCTAATATGCGTTAAAACGTGGCGCAGGTGGTGACCAAGTGACCTGAGGAGTCGTTTGATGCCCCCAAAAATGCGAGCTCGATCCCTGACTAGGGCGGGGCGCGGTTTGATGAACGAGAAGGCCCATTCTTGTACTGGGAAAGGACGGTGGGGTAAACTCTCATAAGCTTTGATAGTCACTCTCGGCTGAACAATGTCGCCTGGCGTCAGCACGACTAGAAACAAGAGTTGCCCTGAACATGGTAGGGTTAATGGTGACATGTTAACTCTCAGGTGTTTGACTCGCTTTCAGCCGAACGTCTGGTGTTAGCATGAAAAGAATGGTAGAGTTTTCCCAACCACGAAAAGGTTTGATAATGTGTGCTGTTAACGACCATCAGTGTAGGGAAATCGCAGAAACGCCTGGCAACGAATGGTGGGAGGAACTACTTGAAACAAAAGAAGACAAGCATGTGGGCCATTTCCGGGTCTGGCCACACAGTACAGGTGATGCAATAAGAAATATGACCTGCACCACAAAGCTGAGCTACTATCGGTGATTACGACCCATGAGCGGAATTACGCTGTTATATTGTGCCTTTGTGGATTCAGGCCGGGTTGACTGTGGCGACTATCACTCACACTACACCACACCACACCACACCACACCTTACACCACACCCCACCAGTGTCGCAGCCAGGATTTGTCCAAGGGGGGTGGGGCACCTGCCCTTCTCACGAATCACCACATGCTAAAAATTATTTTAGGTTCGTCATTCCTTCTAGTATACGCGCAACATTCACTGCCTGTACATCTAATTTGATTCAGCTGACTAAAATATGTCTACATCGTATATCCATTGCTGAAAACCTGTAACGCAAAGTAAAGATTCGTGAATGGAATAAAGAAAAATAAATATAGATGATAATGCGGGAAATTATAGGAATTAATATTGTGTACCACTGATACGTTCATACACGTACAGAAGTAAACAGAAACTGTACTGACAACTGTAACATAAGTTGAAAATATAAAACTAAGCACATACGCTAATACTGCACTGCAGACACATATGCATTGTGGTAGATATTCATTTGCACCAGTGCAGTACAATAGTGTGTTTTACTCATTTCTCAGCAGATATGATTTGCCTATAAAACTCCAGAAAAGAGCCAAATATATCCACTAACCGTCAGTGCGCCCAACAAGACTGATGGAAGTGGAAACTGAACTAAAGACTAGTGTCACTTGACCCAGTATCTGATCCTTCTCGTAAACTGTCTTTTAAAGATCACATCACTCATCGTGCTAGACAAGATTTCCCGAAGATTAGGGATGCTGTTTTTTTCCCCGAGTGAGAAGAGAGTGAAAAGTGTTTATACTGCCACCATTAACCATCCTTTCTCAGCCGGGAAAGCTGGTATATTCCATGCAAGCAAACACCAGGTGATTTCTTTAGCTGAAATGAATCACAGGAATCTGTTAAACCCTTTAGACAAAGGGCTTTTTTTCCCGTTTTAGCCTTGCTCTCTAATCAACGCTACTGAACTTCAGGTAGACTTGTTGAGTTGGAGAAGTGCCTAAAATGAATAAAATTCTGGTGGTAGTAAGAATATATAGATAAGATGGCGACTTCATCATTAACCTGCATAGCTGCAGACAACACTTTTCGTTTCAGTACTTTCTCAGCTGAACAAAATCGTTTGGCTTTTATAATATAATCCTAGAGCTGTCCTGATCATAACAATGTTAACGGATGATGAGCAGGCTGAGCAATATAATAGAAGAAGTTTGTCGACATGGTAAAAAAAAATATGATAAAGGAAACTGCAGGGTAGAGTGGAAGAGTAAGATAACGTTAATGGATTTCGTCTACCTTACAGTGGCGGAGATTTTAGTCCTTTTGTATCTTGCTGCCCGTAGCTCAGTGACAGAAAAAGCTGCTGCTACTGCTCTGCATCCATTGTTTATCACTTGTTTGCGATCTCCCCTATATTAATTTAGTTTTGTTACAACATAATATCGAGAATGGATAGATGGCAATTTCAGATCAAATTACTTCGAGCTGAATAAAACCATGACAATGACAATAGTGATGCCTTACGGTGGATATTACTACCTAAAGATGAATTTTGCATGGTTGTGTGAAGACCTCTTGGAATGTGTAGCATTAGAGGTATAATGATTAACCACATTTTTTTTTTGTTACCAAATATACAGTTTTGCAGATACCCATCGTAGTTAGAGGGCTATGGAGTGATGCAAGGAGCGTGCGGAAAGCAGAGAGAGAGAGAGAGAGAGAGAGAGAGAGAGAGAGAGAGAGAGAGAGAGAGAGAGAATAATGGCTATAAAACGGTGAGAATGAGACAAGGATCCCAAGTAAGAAAGTTGAGGCGCACTAACGTTGTGCAAGAGAGATTAAGGAGGATTATGGGATCTGAGAGCGTGCCGTATAAGGGAATTTAGGAGAGGAGAGGGAGACGGGGGGGGGGAGGTCCTTCTAAACTCTTTATTCCTTCCTTGTCCTCTCACAACTTCCTACTTCTCCATGCTTGATGCACTCCGCTACTCTGCGTTAACGTAAGCTACTTTTTTTTTTTTTTTGGCCACACAAGGCTTTGCAACATAATTATTCATCTGTAATTTATTTCTGCATATTACATCCTGACTTTCTGCTGAATGCAATTTATATTTTCCCATATTAACATTATTTGCATGAACGGCGTAGAAACTACTGAGGCGTATATCAGAAATTAATGTGCACATAAGGAAATATTCATTACGAAGATACAAGAGTTTGGGGCCCTGATTTTGACCCTCTTTTGATTATGAGCACATATAATTTTTTAATCCTAAGTTCACGTCTGAATGTTTGTCTGTTTGTAATGTGAACACACTACGGAGCATCATCCAAAAATGGTAAGAGATATCCACAGTCCAAAGATGTTACGAATCATTCGGCGTGTGCTTTAAGCCTTCAAGCTGTGTATTAGAAAAGGATAATCACTTACAGACGGATGATAGTAAAATATAACTCCCCTATCGGGAACCAGGAACTGCGAAAAGGAGGGAAGTTACCCATAAAAGCTGTGTTTTTTGCTATTTGGGTGCTGTTTTGTTAACAAACATATAAGGTAATGAGCGAGATGGAGGAGGCGGTAGCCACGGGTGAGTAGGGAGAAGAGAGAGAGGTAAGCAGCAGGACAAAGTTTTAGGTAAATGGTGGAGTTGGATATCTGTAAAGGAAATCCCTATAAAAGAAATATTATGATACATTATAAGCCAACGAGAATACGACCCAATGAACCAATTCATTCCCCTGATGTGCCAATACACATGACCACTGCCACATAAGCAGTGTATTATGACCCAGCTGCTTGCCGGTATGGCTGTGTTAGCTTTCTCATGGTCGGTACAGTTCTGCTCTTTTATTCTAGCTAACACTACGGATAGTGACTCACTGAAGTCTTAATGATATTACTTTCATCATTCATCTTTTCATGACTGCGCCTTTTCTTTTACTCTAGGTAACACCAGACAACTTTTTTATGTTATCAGAGTCGTGGAAGCCTGAGTGTTAATTGACACTGTTACATCACCAGTGTACATAAGGACCACTTGAAGGTTTGTGTGGCCGTGTTGTCTCTCATCGTCGAGACACCTCTACTATTTTATTCCAGTCAAAGCTACATGAGTTTACTATGTTCAGAAGCCTGATAGTAACTTGTATGTATTAATCCGTTTATCACTGTACTGTCTTTAAATGCACCTAGCATGGTTTGCCATCTGTGTGACTCATGGGAGCCTGACAGTGTGAATATCTCCCATCACAACTTCCCTGTTCCGCCAATCGCGTTGGTGTCCTTTCGCTCCATGTCATCAACTTCGTGCCCCTATTGTTGCACCACACGCGACCACTACCACATGGTTTTATGGGATCTTGCGTCTTGATATAGCCATGTCCACACGTGGCTTTACTTGTGTGTGGGTGTTGCTAGTTCTGGATTTTATTATCATCATTATCATTATCATCATCGTTGGTGTCAAAAATGGGGACATCATCATCATCATCATCATCATCACATCATCATGATCATGATCATCATCATGATCATCATCTACTAAAAGTGAGAGTGTGATGGAATCCAGAAGTAGGGAAAGACAAAGTGTGAACGTAGGAGAACTATCAATATCATCATATATCGTTGGTGTGACAGTTGCGATTTCTTTTGACACAGGTACATAACAATAATTTAGAATGATCGAACTTGAAATAATATTTGATGTAGTTCTATGTACCAATCTTTCTAGCCAGTTGCCTTACTGCCAAGTCTTCAGTTCCACAGAAATTTGTGTTGGTAACTGGAACGTTTGTTTCAGTGACCTCCTTTAGCATATAACAGCAGCCTCTGTATGTTGACAACTGCCCGCTGTCCCACTCTTACCACCAGCATAACAGTTAGCATGACGTTGCCCAGATCAACCAGTAGCTACACCTGATCAAGGAGGGGGCAGCATGTTAGCAGGAGAAGATTCCTATGGATAAGACCCAAGTGATGCTAGTCTCTAAGTCTCCCATTCCCTGACACTCAATAGTGAGAAGGGTACATTTTGGAGGTTTCACCCTAATAATCAGGACCACACCAAAGACGTAGCCTACACTTCCGCCAGCACCTCAGGGATGTCTCTCATTAAGCCAGTTTACCTGTCTGTTCACTGCATAAGGTAGTGATTTTCTTCCAAGAACGAATAATTCTCACGTCCTTTAAAGTCTAAGTAAGGTCATACTTAGTTTACTTTACCCTGATCCCGGGGTTCACTATCGTAATACACCTAACGAGACTAGACAAAGCTAAGTGATGAGTTATACAACTGGATGAAAGTAATAGCTTCCCACTGCCCTGTCAGGATATAATGCTCCATGACCCACTGCAACACGGTCAAGACTATTTAGCACTGGCAGTGTTCAGCAAAGCCCAGGCCCAAGGAGAGTCACACATGAGTAGGGTGATGCTCCCCCTGCGGGGTGCTGAATGGAGAACGGGAACGGTAGTGGGGAGGTCTCACTGCATCTGCGCCGGCAGTCCTATCTCGCCAGATTGCCCGTTTGTGGAATCAGTTCATTGCACATCCACATAGCAAGATGTGTGCTTCGCGCATGACGGAGGTTGTTCTCTTGGGCATAGAGGAATACATTCCTTTCTCTCATCCTTTGAGTAATGCAAAAAAAAAATGGTTTAATCACGCTTGTTCTAGTGCTGCCCATCACAAGGAGACAGCCTACAAAAGGTACCACAGCCAACCCAACCGTGAATCTCATTGCTTTTATGTCGTGCTCATTTCCTCTTCACTCTGCTGTGAGTAATTTCATTTGTACTAATGCTCTGAACTCTCTGACTCCTTCTGGTAACTTGCCAAAAACCTTTTCTAACAATTTTACTTCATCATCTTTCCCTCCTCTCTTCCACTCTGAAGGCTCGATCGGTAGAGAGGTGGCTTGCAGTCCCGACGGACCCAGGTTCGAATCCTCACTGGGGCAGGGAACAGTTTAAGGATTCGAATCTCATTAAATCAGGCTTTACTGATCTACCAGAAGACCCGCCGACATGTCGTAAAAATACCCCGCTAATACCAATACACCAGTCCTGTATGAGACAGCCCTTGCATATATTCAATATGGACAGTGGGTGTTAGCGCCGAAGTGGTGACATGTAGAGATGTGTGGTGTGTTGGAGGACTGCTGGGCCTTGATAGCAGGCTGTGAAGCCTATGCCCGGAGTCGGACACATAAAAAAAAAAAAAAAAAATTTCTCTTACTGAAGAAGTAGAACTTTTCACACAGACTTTCTCTTCAGTTACACTTTAAATAATGTCGGTACTGCTCCTTCATCACTTCCTGCCTCTGACTTCCTCATGGCTGACAAAAATATTTCTTTAATTGAAGTGTTTTCTGCCATCACTGGCCTCAGTACTAACAAAGCATATGGTCGTGATGGGGCCACTTCTCTCGTCCTCAAGAATTGTGCGTCTATGCTTCCACCAGACCTAGGTAAACTCTTTGGCTTTATCTGCAACTTGTACCTTTCATCTTGCCGGAAGTTTGCTCTCATTCATCCTGTCCCAAAGAAGGGTGACCATTCCCAGCCCTCTAACTATCGTCCAAGTGATTTAACATTCTGTATTTCTTAAGTTTTTGAATCTATTTTTAACAAAAATAATTTTAAAGCCCCTTTTCTATCAAATCCTTCCTTCTGATCATCAGCATATGTTCTGCCAGGAACGCTCCACTGGCGATCTTTTCTCCTTCTTTTCAAATTCCTGGTCATCCTTCTTTTGGGACTTTAGTGAAAGCTTTGCCATTGCACTTGACATTCATAAGTTTTTGATAGTCTGGATAAAATCTTCAGTTTCCAAACTGTCTTCTTACGGTTTGTATCCTTATATATGTGCCTTCATCTCTAGCTTCGTTTTAGGTCATTCTATAGCTGCTGTTGTAGATGCCCACTGTCCTTCTCGTATTGCCATCAACAGTGGTGTTCCTCATGGCTCTCTCCTATCACCAATTCTCGTCCTTCTGTTCATCAATGACCTAAGTTGTACAGCTGCGGACATATCAAACAGAAACACACCGCCACCAGAGAGGTGGAGTAATGCTCTCCGCATCTGGTAACGCTGATAGGTATGGAACCTCACCAAGTTTCTTTCGGTCGCTAGGACGAACCGAGCGCGGTGGTCGTTGCTGCTGGGCGGAGTTGTTGGTGGTGTATAAATAATGTCCCGCCTGACAATATACTGATAATAACAACGTTTTGTGAATATGGTAATAAAATAATTTCACACCAGATATATTCGTTTTTTGTTCACACGAAACACCCGTGTTTAGTAAGTGTGACTTTCGACAAACATCACAAACCATAAAACATTTACCGAAGGCCAGCATTTAAGCCATTATATCATTATCTGCATTCCCTCACCTTTCAGTATGATCACAAAATTACCGTGACCCCCCTCCTCCCTGACTGCGAACCTGAAACTGGTAGACCTCTTTAATCGATGCAATTTCTTAAGAGGTGGCACAACAGGGGGAGGCAAGGTGAAGAACCTGGGAGACAGGAGGAGGGAGGTGGGTGAGAAGGGGGCAATAATGGTCTGGCTGGTGGGAGGGGAGCTCTACAGGAGACGAGTGATGGGGTAGGGGAGCTCTACAAGAGAGGAGTGATGGGGTAGGGGAGCTCTACAAGAGACGAGTGATGGGGTAAGGGAACTCTACAAGAGGGGAGTGAGGAGGAGGGGGAGCTCTACAAGAGAGGAGTGATGGAGTAGGGGAGCTCTACAAGAGAGGAGTGATGGGGTAGAGGAGCTCTACAAGAGACCAGTGATGGGGTAGGGGAGCTCTACAAGAGACGAGTGATGGGGTAGGGGAGCTCTACAAGAGACCAGTGATGGGGTAGGGGAGCTCTACAAGAGACGAGTGATGGCGTAGGGGAAAGTGGACTGTAACGGGAATGGGATGTATAAATGATACGCTGGTGACACGGTGCCAAATCAGCTGTAGTTTAACGTTGATATGGAATTTGATTGTCAGGTCGTTAAACGTTATTCAGGCTCTGGCCCGTTACGCAGTCTACCAGCATGTTTTGTTATAACGTCTAAAGGACGACCTTTCCACAGAGTGGTGCATCATAAACCCTTCATCATTAGTGCATGGTGACGACTATGTCATTACATGGTGATATATGAAACATTCCCATAATCTTTGCCTGATATCACACCTGTTGTCATTACGAGTGGGAGCTATTGCTGCGTTTACGTAGTAATATCATGGATGACGACTGTGATATCGAAAGCAGAGGAGGGGGAGGGAGGCATTTTCTCTTGTCACAATAAATAATAGTTAACAGTAGTGATTCGTGCCTATGGTTCTCGTTAATATCTGTATGGTTCCGATGAAAACGAAAACGTGATTTACTAGGGAAGGATGGATTGGGTCCCAAAACATATGTGGCAATACTGGGGTGGGCTAATAGGTGGGCAGAGAGATGCCTTATCAACTGTATTGCATGATCATCTTTATATCGGAATACTGTAAACTCTACTGACGGAGTATATCGTGGCACGAAGGACGTGTAACTGTTCGGCAGTCTGATTCACAGCCTCAGTATCCATTTCACTGTCCGCCTCTCCCTCTTCCCGACAACTGCGTGCACTCAGACACGGGTACTGACGGGGAAGGGAGATGGCCGTAATGACTGCTACATAATGAACAGCAAATCACATGTTTATACATCAACGACAGTGGTTCACCTTTCTTCGTTAATGGATTGTAATATTCATCGTTACTCAGCTAAGGCAACAGTTTCATGTTCGGACACTCCTGAGATGTGTGGCTCATGACATTTACTAAAAGCTATTTCTGTAACTAATGGCATAGTTGATGTAATATACAGGTGCTCAGACTGGATAATTGCAGACATTATAACCTTGTTCCACTATTATTGACTCAAGGATTTGTGAAGGAAGGCATGGAGCATACGACAGTTGCTCAATACGAACCTAAATATAGCTAATAACCACAAGCAAAGTGTAAAATCAACAGCCAAACACTGCTTACAGAAAACGGTAACATAAACCTGCGTTAAGTAAATCCACCATTATTTTACATCGGTGCCATACCGATATACTGAGAACCATAGCGACCATCATTATTGTCAGATTGTTCATATTAAGTGGTAATAAAGGTAAAACCTGCATAGGCCTATCCCTACTCTGTCTGCGGTATCAGTCGTCATCCATGATAAAACTACGTAACAGGCTACATGAGTAATTTCCAATCACTATGATAACAGCTGCAACTTCTTACAAACTGTAGGGACGTGTCATATATTTGCACATTAATAAGTAGACACCATACTCATAATACAGGAGTAATGAGCCAACCAGTGGAAACTGTGCCGTGAGTTGTTACAAACTATGACTGTCAATTACACTTCGTGGCAACGTCAGCATAACGTTTCACGGTCTGACTGTAAAATTCCATATTCTCCTTGAAACAATGATTTGGCCCTTGTATTCTATCTCTCCCATTGTAGCTCCTGTCGTCTACCAAAGTACACCGCCCCTACCCCATCACCCTTCGCCTGGAGCACCCAGTTCAACCATTATTGCCCCCTTCCTCCCCCGCCGTCTCCCAGGTCCCCCACCCCCTCCCTGCTGCCTCCTGTGGCATCACCTCCTGTATGTAGTTAAATTGCTTCGATTTCAGAGGTCTACCAATGTCAGATTCACGATAAGGAGACTGGGCGTCACGATAATTCTCTCCTCACTGGTAGTTGTGGGGAAGCTGATAACTATGACTTACATGATAAATTGTTAATTGCTGCATGGATCATGGCTCGAAACTAAACTGCTCATAAAATCCGAGTCATTCATAATAACTGCCATTATGTAGAGGATGTATTGTACAGTTTTATAAAACGTACCATAATCATGACGTGCTATTGTTAGTATATTATATGGCAGAACATTGCTTGTATATTATATTACCACCAACAACTGGGTACAGTGGCAGTAACCATCGCGTTCGGTTAGTCTGAACGAAACCTCGTGAAGTTCCATACCTATCAGTGTTACCAGATGCCGAGAGCATTGCACCACCTCGCTGGTGGCAGGGTGTTTCTGTTTGATGTGTCTGCAACTGTACTGTACATCCAACCCAAACCACTTACACGCTGATGACTCCACTCTTCACCTTTCCATCTGCTTCTTCCAGCACCCATCTCAGCAGTTACTTTAATAAACTCTTGCATTAGAGGGTTGGACAGAAAAGGGATGCGAATTTGCTGCTAGATGCGTGCTATGAGCCCGGTGTAGTGGTGCAGGGATGCAAGCAAACAATTCAGAGCAGCAGTGCCTATTAAAGCAGTGATAGAAAAGAAATAATGATGTAACAGTGAGGCGAAGAGACATAGGCTGAAGGGAGCCTGTAAGACGAGGAGAGTTAAGGAGACAAAAAACATTTGACTCTACCTAGTTGAGAAGAGCAGTATGTGGGAAGCCTCCCCACACATGAGAATTGTACTCTACACAGGGACGAATAAAACTCGTGTATAATGCCAACAGCTGTGTAGGGGTAAAGGAGACACGAAGTCGCCTTAGTGCACGTAATCTCTTGGAAGCAGATTTTACAAGAGAGGTAATAGGATCTCTTCAAGATAAACTGCGCAAAAAAAGAAACCCTAAGTATGTTTAAACATGATGTGGGATAGAGTTGGATATTGTTAAAAATTAAAGGATACTAATGCGGAAGGTTTTGATGGGTTGAAAGATGTAAGAACTGAGTTTTTGATGCATTAAAAGCAACAAGAATACTTTTGCCCCAATCACAGATGTGAGACAAGTCAGACATTAGGTTTGTATAGCCTCATCCCTTGTTTGTTGAAGTAACTGCTGAGATGGATGCTGCAGGTATCGAATGGAAAATTGAAGGGTGGAGTCATCAGCATGTGATTGGATGGTGTTAGATGCACAGCTTAGGTCATTGGCGAATAAAAGGAAGAGAGATGGTGATAGGAGAGAGCCCTGCAGACCACCATTATTGATGGCTCTAGAACAGCTGTGGCTATCTACAACAGCAGTCATAGAACGACCAGAAAGGAAGCTAAAAATGAAGGCACAGATAGAATGATAGAAACCGTAAGAGGGCAGTTTGGAAATTAAAGATTTATGCCAGACTCGACTGAGAGCGTTTGAGATGTCAAGTGCAATGGCAAAGTTTTCTCCAAAATCCCAAAAGAAGACCAGGAGTCTAAAAGGTAGATGAGAAGATTGCCAGGGAAGCGTTCCTAGCGGAACCGATACTGACGATCAGAAAAAAAGGTTGTGATAGGAAAGACACTTTATTTATTTAATCAGTTATTTATTTTAAGCATAGACTCAAAAACTTTAGAAATGCAGGATGTTAAAGTAACTGGGCGATAGTTAGAGGGCTGGGAATGGTCACCCTTCTTTGGGACAGGTTGAATGAGAGCAAATTTCCAGCAAGAAGGAAAAGTATGAATTTACAAAGGGGAAAGAATTTACCCATGCAGGATGTAAGCAAACAAGCACAGTTCTTGAGGACAACAGGAGGGGCCCCATCAGGTCCATATATCTTGTTAGTATTGGGCCCAGTGATGGCAGAAAACATATCAACTGAAATAATTTTAATATCAGCTATGAGGAAGACAAAGGGAGAAGTGATAGAGGAACAGAACTGGGATTGTCTAATGTTGCACTGGAGATTGTCTGAGCGAACAGTTCTGCTCTATCAGTTGAAGAAATACCTACAGATCCACTATATATATATATACAGTATATGTATATACAGTAT
>JAGKTI010003347.1:21523-38022 GCA_018397915.1 Birgus latro
GGAACACAAGTGTCGTGCTACAAAACTTGCTTGTGTGAATGGACCCATAAC
This sequence comes from Birgus latro, assembly GCA_018397915.1. Classification (NCBI taxonomy): domain Eukaryota; kingdom Metazoa; phylum Arthropoda; class Malacostraca; order Decapoda; family Coenobitidae; genus Birgus; species Birgus latro. The sequence goes on from JAGKTI010003347.1 coordinate 21,575, forward strand.
TCCAAGTAGTCACTCAGCACACCTGTCGTGAGGCTGCCTTGCTGGCTGGGTATGCAGTGATGTCTGTTGCTACGACCGTTTTTTCGTTCAAACCTTGCGTATACAGTCTCATTTAACTGCATGTATTTTTAGGCAGCGCAACAAATGCCATGTGAAAGGGCTCTTAATGTTTTACGTACTGGTGCATTGCTTATGTGTCTTGTTGCATTCATGAAATAGACATAAACAGCACACGATTCCTAATACTTACATAGAAATCATGAAGAAAAGTTTCGTCACATGATGGAATAATAAAAAGGGGGAAGGGGGAAGTTGTGGACCAACCGCTATAGTGGGCACAACCCCCAGAAACTTAAAAACCTCTGTTCCAAGAGCTCCGGCATTCGCTGTGGAGGAAAAAGCAGAAGTACCACCTTGTAGAACTAAAGAGTCTGAAGGAAATATCACCGGATTAGCAGAAAGGATACTGGTAATAAGAACCTCTCGGGTTCGGCACAACTGCACTTCTGTTCCAGGTGATGCCGAAGATGTTATTCAGGTGGGAATAGTTCTTAAACACCTGAGTGTTAAAGTCAGTATTAATCCTCAGTGCTCGGGACACATCTAATATTCTCTTCTACCTAACACCAAACTTTTTTTTTTAATCGTAGCTGAGAGTTAGTCACAGAAACTTGGGAGTATTAATATTCATTCCATTAACTCGCATCACCGTGGAAACTGTAATCTTCTATTGCAGTAACAGTCCTTCGATTTCATTTACTTGAGAGTGACTCATAGGAAGCTGAAAACTTTAATAATGTCTGAAGTTGGGGTTTGTCTACAGCATAGCACTCTCAGTTTTATGTATAGTCTTTATACCACATTCCTTTCTTATCTCCTTTTGTTACGATGACCTTGGCCTGCTTTCCATATCATTATTGCGCATTTTAAACGATTTTCTTCAGGTAAAGATAGAACATCCGAACAGAGATATGATATGTAAATAGGAGAGACAGGAGTGATTTATGATGTATTTCGGCCTAGGAGAGTGGTGACGATGTGTTGGTGTATAGTGCTGTGTTGAGAGGTGGGTCCTATGAGAGAGGTAAGGGTAGGGTAAGGTTCTGAGCAGTGTAATTATGGTACTGTGTTAGACGTTTGGGTCTAGTGGAGTGGCGGGGATAGGAATCAGGTTTATTTCTGTTTAGGATGACTTATGCTACGGTGTCAGGTGCTGTAATATATGATGCTGTGTTAGGGGTTAGGGTCCATAGGGGTGGTGGGGATAAAATTAATGTTTGTTGCTGTATATGGTGATGTATGATGGTGTGTAGGGTAATGTATGGTGTTGTGTAGGATGACGAACGATACTGTGTGGGTAATGTATGGTGCTGTGTTAGGCATTGTGGCCAATTGGAGTGTTGGGGGTAGGAGTGATGTATGGTGCTGTGTAGGATGATATATAGTGCTGCATAGGGTAGTATATGATGCCGTATTAGGTGCTGGGCCTTTGGAAGTGGTGAGGGCAAGAGAGATGTATGGTGTTGTGTATTGTAATGTATGATGCCGTGTAAGGCGTGGCAAGGTAAGTAGGACTGATGTATGGTGCTGACAGTGACAATCTGGCGAGAGAGGCTTTCCTCCGAGCCCATTTCTTTTCATCACCTACTCTCACAGGTTCTTCCAACTGCCCCATATCTCAAACAATTCTTCCCCATTTCAGCCAGTTTTGCTTCCCATTCAGTGATTCAGCTTACATAAAAAATTTCTGGTCTTCTTCTAGGCAAAATAAAGTTGTCTGGGGATAAAATGTTATACAGCCGCCATCACAGTACAAAAGGGAATGGGCAAGTTTGTCATCATTAACTAAAGAAATGAATACCACAGATGAAACCCACCCTAAGGCAACAAACAGGGCAGCATGTTTCATTATTTTCTTCACCAAAAGGAACGATTTTTTGTACCTACCAGATGACTTTATTCTGTTTGGGAGGGAGCGACCCCTACCATTGAAGGTGTCAGTGAAAACTATAGCCATCTCTTTCAGTTTAAAAGCCAAGTACCATGGCCATATGGACAAGTCAAATGATGATCCAGCCAAATCGATTAGAATAGTTTTTCTCCAATTTTGACCAAATCACTGGGAAGGACTGAGTTTTAGGCAAAAAGTAAATGATTCCATTTTAAGAAGTCAGTCAAAGGTCACAGTCAAAAAGCAGGATCAAATTTCGACCGGTGTATGTGGGTGTTAACAAAGTAGCTAAAACAGTTTACGGTTTAGTTACACCAGACTTTGTGTATTTTTAAAAGTCAGATAAAGGTTTAAGCCCATTGTTTTTGAGAACATTATGTCATAGGTGGTGAAAGGGCTGCGTCATCTTAGAGTTTTTATCCGTATTAACACCATGCATTGTGGAACCGTTTAGGAAATGGCAGAAATAAAACAAATCAATTTTGATCACAATCACTGAAAGGTCAAGGTCACAGGGAAAGGTAAAATCCAAGATTACAAAGCAAGGTCAGCTTAAAAAAGGGGTTGAAATTGAACCAAACTGTGGAAGTGTTAAGGGTCAGGCAAGAACAACGGACTCGGTTTTGCAAACAGTCGATCGAAGAGCAAGGTCACAAGGCTAGGCCAAATTTCGACTCGTGTGTCTGTGGGAAAGCAAAATAATTTGAGTTTTGATCTGATTTACTGTATATCAAACACTGTGAATGGGTTGGGGATCACTCCCAAGTTGACCTGTTGCTTTTGAGAACAATACGCCAAAAGTCAAGGCCTCATAGCAAGGTCAGCTTCAGCAGCTTTTTCCAGTGTAGACTTGAACATTTTGGAAGAGACTAAGTTCAAAATAATGATGAAGATATTCGATTTGGAGAACAATCAGTCAAAGGTCTAGGTCCATAGGAAAATTTAAAAATCAGCATCACTGGACTCAGTCAACTAAAAATGCATTGATATTATTTAAACCAAAGTTGGTGGGAGGGTTAAGGATTAGGCAAGAATGAAATAAGGTAATTCTATTTTGTGAGTAGCCTGTCGAAGGTAAAGTCACAAGCCAAAGTCGTATATTTGGCCGTGAGACTAGTTTGCGGTCGCGGGTGTTGCACTGTCTAAGTGTTCCATATTGCTGTTACGGTTCTACTACTACTTCTACTACTACTACTACTACTACTACTTCTACTTCTACTACTACTACTACTACTACTACTACTACTATTACTCGCAAAGCGAATGCAGGTGTTATGTTTGTGTGTGTGTGTGTGTGTGTGTGTGTGTGTGTGTGTGTGTGTGTGAATAACGTTATTACTCTAAAGCTTTTTAACCATTTTTTTCTAAACTTGGTCGGCCAAACGTTGACCTCGGATAGCAAAAGCAACCCAAAAATTTTGATCAAATTTTTGACCAGAATTGGTGAAAACGCTGACAGTAAGGCAAGAATAAGTGATTCAGTTTTGAGGAGAATCAGTCAAAAGTCAAGATCACCGAGTCAAGTCAAAATTTGACCTGGTGTGCTTTTATTAACAAATATAGGGTACAGGTTGGATCCAATTTTTACCAAAGTTGGTGGATCAGCCAAGGAGTATACCTGTTGTTTTTAGAAAAGTAGCTCAAAAGAAAAAATGCGTAGGGTAAAGTTATAGGGCAAACTCACAGGACAAGGTCAAGCGACTTGTGTCCTGATCTCAACCAGACTTGGTGGAAGAGCTAAGAGTCAGGCAATAAGTAGGGGATTCTGTTTCGAGCACAGTCAGTCAACGTCAGGGTCACAGGGTAAGTTCAAACGTCAACCCATGTGCTTGTTTGACGAAATAACTAAAACAGTTTTGATCTGGCTTGGAAGAAACTCAGAGCATGAGATGAGGATCGCCCACGAGGATGACCTGATGATTTTGAGAACAGTGGGCCAATGATTAAAGTCCTTGGCAAGGTGAAGTAAAACAGTTTGTATTCGGTGTAGACTGAACTTTTTGGAATGGTTGCGCTCAAACAGGAATAAATAGATTCGATTTTTAGAACAGCCAACAAAAGTTCAAACGCCAGGGTCGCTGGTCAGTATCAACATAAACGGATTTTATTTTATTTAAACCAGATGATGTGGGGGGGGGGTAAGAATTAAGCAAGAATGAAGTAATCTGATTTTGATGGTTGATCTGCCGAAGGACATGGTCACAGGCATATTAAAGTATTCGGTCCTTAAACCACGCTCAGTTCTCCTCCTCCTCCTCCTTTCTTCTTCTTCTTCTTCATCCTCTTCTTTTTCCTCTAGTTCATTCGTTCATGTTCTTGTTCATGTTCTTATTTTCCCTCTTTCTTCTTACTATTGCTATTGTTGTTAGCATCTTTATTATTAGTAGTAGTATATTAATTATTATTAATGTTATTATTATTAATAGTAGTAGTCTATCCATCCATCTATTGCTAGACGCCTTAATCCCGTAAGGGGTGGCCACAAAAAAATCGCCTCCATGTCGCCCTGTCCCCAGCCATTTCACTGCTCTGCTCCCACACCCCCTCTCCCATATACCTCTCCATTCGATCCCCCCATCTCATCCTTGGCCTCCCCCTACCTCTCCCCCCCTCCATCTCACTCACATCCACTCTTCTCGTCAGTCTCTCACTCTCCGTCCTCTCCACATGGCCAAACCACCTCAGTGTGTTTCTCCTAACGCTTCCTATCACTTCCACACCACAACGCTCCTTCACCTCCTCATTTTTCAGTCTGTCTCTCCATGTGACTCCACATGCTACTCTCAAATAACTCATTTCCATTGCTCTCACTCTTGACTTCTCTCCCTCCAACAAGGTCCAAGCTTCACTTTCATACGTTGGAGCTTGTATCACAATACTGTCATGTAACTTTTTCACTTTCAAGGAACCAGCAACCTTTCTTCCTTGTACCCTTTCGAGCACCTCACCCTCTAAAGTTCCATCCTTAGTCATAACACTACCCAAGTACTTAAACACACTCACATTACCTATTTCCTTCTCACCCAACCTCACTGTATATTCGCCGACTTCACTTCTCTCGAAGACCATAACTTAACTCCCCTACATTCACATTTAGATTCGGTTTCTTACACACTCTCCTAAACTCATCCCCCAAGCCTAGCAGCCCCCCTTTGTCTTCACTTAACAACACAGTATCACCTGCAGACAACAGTACAGGGAGTTTCCAAACACTGTCCTCAAATGAATTTCAAAGTCAATTTTTTATTTGCCAGAGTAACATACAGATATATATTGTACATACATAGAAGGACCTATACTGGCAAGGTTTGTTGAGTCGATGGCTCTATTACAAACCTAATAAGCTTTTAAAAATAACTTGGTTCATCTGCCTCTGACAATACAAAAGTATTAATTTATGAAACAAACTTATAAACAATGTATTTCTTAATGTTTAAGAACCCACTCATTATTTCATGTTTTATTGCCTGTTTAAAGAAGCTAAGATTATTAGTTTTAAGGTGGTAAAGTAGGCAGTTCCACATAACTGGTCCTGCACAGTACATATAACGTTTGCTGGTAAGTGTTGTAACTGCTGGGATGATGAGATTTATTTCACGGCCTCTTGTATCATGATTGTGACTTATGTATTGGAACATACTGATACAGCAGTTCAATCCATTTAGAGCCTTAAATGTAGAGAGTATGCTAAAATATTATATATATGATCAGTGTTTAAAATATTCAGCTCGTTAAATGCATTACTAGTAGAATCATATTTTAAAAAATCGGAAATAGTTCTTACTATCCTTTTCTGCATTACAACCAAAGGATTTTTACAAGCTTGACTCACACTGCCCTATACAACAATATCATATATAAGATTTGGATATAATAAGGAGTGGTACTCACTTCGAACTGCAGAGGAAGTAAACATTTCACATGTTTTGGCAATCCGATTGTTTACTCAGTATATGTTTCTTCCATTTTAATTTATAGTCAATGGTGACACCCAAGAATTTAGTCGTACATTGTTTGTTTATATTATGACATCCAATTGCTAAGTGTTGTAAGATTTCAACTTTAGTCGTTCTATAAAAGTGCATGTATGAGTCTTGGATATGTTAAGTACTAATGTATTTGTAATAATCCAATTATTTAATTTTTCAAGTTCATTATTTAATATACTAAACAAGCTGTGTACATTATCATAAAAAAATTTAAATACTCGTATCATCAGCATGCATAACGCGTTTTAATTTGTCACTAGTATTGACAAGATCGTTAATATAAACAGGGCCCAAGACTGACTCTTGAGGAACTCCTGTTAAGATATTTAAGACACTGGAACATTCTTGGTTATAAACGACGTACTGCTTCCTGTTAAGTAGGAAGAAAACAGCTTAACCCGCCGAGTCCCACCGACGTACGTTGCACGTCACTACTTTTTTCCCGTACAGACCCACCGACGTGCATCGTACATCAGTCGGTTGCAAGGCCCGTCGTTTGCACATTTTTCAAGATTCGCGGGTGATTTTTGGTAGGTATATGTGGGAGACCTTCCTCTACCAGCTGTCAAGTGGGGATACAACCTGGACCCCCCCCTTCCCCCTCCCCCCTCCCCCCACACTTGGCAATTCACCTGGTAGCAGTAACCTGGCCAGTAAAGATATGTTGCCCAATGGTCTCTCCAATGACGAAATTCACGGTGAAAGTGATTCCTGAGGTGGAGGACAAAGAAACAAAGAAGCTAGAGGGGTGAAAAAAACAGAAGTGATGAGGTGGTAATGTCGTAAAGGAAGATGCCATATGCTGGGGTTTTGGGTGAGTGAACAATGCTTTTATCACCTATATTATTGTGTGAAAACCAATATAGACTTGCACTACACATAAATTCGTACCAAATAGATACATAAATACGTAATTTAAAGTGGCTTGAATTAGTTAACTCTTCCATAGTTCGTTTTCTTTATCCAGGTACCCTGAGAAAGAAGGAAAATGTAAAGCTGACTGACACCTGTTATAAGCTCAGGAGGGCGATTTCTCTGTGAATTTTCGAGTTTTTCACCAAAAGCGAAGGTTTGAAAAAAAAAAAAGTTGAAAATCGGTTGGGTTCTGAGGGTGCGTTGGGTAAAAATCGGTCGGGACTGGACTGGTTAAGGAAAATACTTATTACACCATTATATTTCAATTTATCAAGTATTATATCATGATCTAGCGAATCAATAGCTTTGTCAAAATCTATAAAAACCCTAACAACATGTTATTTTCTTTTCAGTGATTCATTTACTATATTCATAATAATGACTAAAGCCGTTCCTGTTGATTTATTCGGAAGAAAACCATGCTGCTGAGGATTAATACGATTATTACCCAGAAAGAAAGGAACAAGTTTCGAACATACAGCTCCCTCAAATGGCTTACTTTTTTCAGGCAGAACTGATATAGGTCTATAATTGTTACAGTCTTCCTTTTTGCCAGCTTTGCAAACTGGAGTAACATGAGCAATTTTCAGAGTGTCAGGGAGAATACCTGTTATAAAAGATAATAATAACTGTAATAGGGCTAATTATATGAAAGCAAGATTTAACTATTGAAACTGGAATTTCATTATAACCCGAGGCAGTATATTTCAGATTACTAATAATATCTAGCACTTCTTGTAGAATTACAGGGGGGAACCAGAGTGATAAGTCTGGTGGCAGAGGTAGATACTTTGTAAAACTTGTCTCTCCTTGATGAACATCTTGTGTTATTGACCTCCCAATGTTTACAAAATATTGACTGAATGCATTTCTAATGTTTGAGATGTTATCAGTATTCATGTCAGGACAATTGTGGCTGCATTTGTTTTTCCTACACAAAATTTCATTCAAAACCTTCCACATGCTCTTAGGATTTCCTTATTAAGTTTATTATTAAAATACTGCTTCCTTGCTTGTCAGGTAAATGTAGTTAACTTACTGAGGTATGTTTTAAGATGAACATTATATGTAATGAGCCATTTACCAGCGAGCCTTCCCAACCTGTTCTTCTCGTGGATCAAGGCTCAAATTCCTGACATAATGAAAGGCTTATCTAACTGATCCCTTTTTAGGGCAAACGTTGTTTCTGGACATGTTAGGTCAAATATATTTTTAAATTTCTGATAGAAACAATCATATGCAATATTAAGATAGATTTGGGGAAAAAAACATCATCCCATTTTGTGAAATTGAGTAAGTTAAAAAATTTATCTTTATTTCACATGGGAAATATCCTTTTATGGGCCAAATGAGTTTGTAGTTGTACGTCCAGTTGAAACCTCGAATTGCTAGAAAACAGGAAAGTGGTCACCGATACCAGAGTACCTTATAGAGTTAGATTTTTTTTATACATAATCTGGTTAGTCCATATATTATCTAAAATTGTTGCAGAATTCTGATAAACGTGCATTGCTTTGGTTATTGTGGGAAAACATGAATGGGAGTACATTATTGTTATGAAATGAGTCGTATGCATATGAATATTATTCTTTAGGACATCTAAATTCCAATCACCCATGAAATGTATCTGTTTATAGTTATTTTCTTTAATATAAATGAATACATTATACATTTTTGACAAAAACTCCTGAATATTTCCATTGGGAGGGCGATAAAATCGAGCAACAAATATTTTACCATTATTACCTTTCAGACCGACACTGACAGACTCAAGACAAGACTCGGTGAATGAAACCTGCGGTAGGTGAGTGCTGTTCATCGAGCTACAGACGTACACACACAGTCCACCACCACTTGTGTTCCTACATTGTGAATACATAGTGTAGTTTGTAGTGTGATGTATTATACAATTGTGACAAATGATCCAATCTGGTTTCGGAGAAACACATATCAAATTTTATATTTATGCAATCAACATCTTGCACTAAAAAGTTGTTACGGTTGAATGGAATACTTCGAATATTCATTAATAAGACTGATAATATGGAACCTTGGGTGTGTGGTTCATATGAGAGCCGGCCCGACTCACAATATTAATACTGAGATTCAAGGATTAGACGTTAAAAAGTTCAAAACAGAATCCGGATCAAAATATTAGTGTTATCACTATCATTATTGACCTAAGAAAATCGTATGTTATTCAGATCTGAGATAGAAAACTCACTGGACCCCAAATGACACTGAAGCTCATTGTCACATAATAATCGGAATGGAAAAATATTGTCATAATTGTGCGTAAATATCATTGCGGTTAATTAGAAATGAGATAGTTTAAAATAAAAGGGAACTGGAAAAAGACATCATTAGTGGACGGTGGAAGTATTTACGAGTGTCTCTAGGGCACAGAGTCATCTTGCCATCATTATTATGTGCTTTAGGTGTAACTTGGTTAGTAGCAGAATGAGATTTTTCTTGGCGTGACAATGTGCTGGTGTAACCCTCAGATGCCGTGGCGTGAGCAGGGAACGTGGTGGTGGGGGTAGGGTGCTGGTAGATGTTACCCACAGAGATGGTGGTGGGAGCTTGGGCACCATTGGTAGTCAAGGTCGGGGCGCTGATTGAATTTGTTTTTTTTTTATGCAAGGAAGAAGGAACCAAAGCCCATGGACACGCAAACTGTTCCTTCCAAGAAAAAAAAATACAAAAGAGAGCCAAATCCAAGATCCGTTCATTTCGAGATGCCTGGACACACTGGGTTTGAAAGACTGGAGATCATAGGAAGTAGGAAATACAGACAGTGGAAGACAGTTCCAGAGTCGACCAGTTGCATAAATGAAGGACTGGGAGTAACGGTTAACTCTTGCATTAGAGAGTTGGACAGAAAAGGATGAGAGGTTGTTGCTAGACGGGTACTACGTGCCCGTCGTAGAGGTGGAGGGATGCAAACAGACAGTTCAGAGAAACAGGGGACATTGAAGTAGCCATAGAAAAGAGATAAAGATGCAACAGTGCGGCGAAGAGACAGAGGCTGAAGAGAGCCAGTAAGAGGAGGAGAGTTGGTGAGACGAAAAACCTTTGATTCCACCCTCTTAAGAAGAGCTGCATGTGAGGAGCCTCCCCACACATGAGAGTTGTATTCCAAACAGAGGCGAATAAAACCATGTATAAAGTCAACAACTGTGCAGGGGTATAGAAGGTTCGGAGTCGGCTTAGCACACCTAATCTCTTGGAAGCAGTTTCACAAGAGTTGTAATATGTTCTTTCCAAGATAAATCCCGAGAGGATGAAACCCCAAGCATGTTCAAGGACGATGCAGGAACGACCTGGACATTATTAAACATTAGTGGGTAATCCTGTGGAAGATTCTGTCAGGTTGATAGGTGTAAGAACTGAGTCTTTGATGCATTAAAAAGAACAAGATTATTTTTACCCCAGTCAGAGATACGAGCCAAGTCAGACATTAGGTGTGCCATAGCCTCATCCCTTGTTTGTTGAAGTAACTGCTGAGATGGACGTTGTGGGAATCAGATGGAAATGTGAAGGATGGAATCATCAACATACGAGTGGATAGGGTTAGATGTACAGCTTAGAAGGTCATTAATGAATAAAAGAAAGAGAGTTGGTGGTAGGACAGAGCCCTGAGGAACACCACTGTTGATAGATCTAGGAGAAGAACGATCGCCGTCTACAACAGCAGCTATAGAACGACCAGAGAGGAGGCTATAGATGAAGGCACAGATAGTAGGATAGAAACAGTAAGAGGGCAGTTTGGAAATTAACGATTTATGCAAGACTCGATCAAAGGCCTTGAGATGTCAAGTTCAATGGCTAAGCTTTTGCCAAAGTCCCAAAAGGAGGATGACCAGGAGTCTGAAATGTAGGTGAGAAGATCGCCAGTGGAGCGTCCCTGATGGAACCCATACTGACGGTCAAAAAGAAGGTTGTGATAGGAAAGATGCCTTAAAATTTTTCTATTAAGAATATTCTCGAATACTTTTGAGACACAGGATGTTAAAGCAATTGGACGATAGTTAGAGGGTTGGGAATGATCACCCTTCTTTGGGACTGGCTGAATGAGAGCAAACTTCCAGAAAGAAGGAAAGGTACAAGTTGACAGACAAATGCGAAAGAGTTTACCTAGGCAGGGTGTAAGTACAGAAGCACAGTTCTTGAGGACAATAGGAGGGAGTCCATCAGGCTCATATGACGTGTTAGTACTGAGGCCAGTGGTGGCAGAAAATACATCAGCTGAAAAAATTTTAGTGTTAGCCATGAGGAAGTCAGAGGGGGGAAGTGATGGAGGTACAGCACCGGAATCATCTAAAGTGAAATTGGAAGAGAAAATCTGAGCGAAGAGATCTGCTTTATCAGTAGAAGAAATACTACAGAGCCATCACAGTAGAAAAGAGTCAGGAAAAATGATGGGGTAAAGTTGTTAGAAAGGTTTTTGGCAAGGTGCCAGAAGGAGTGGGAAGAATTCGAGTTGGAGAGTTGAGAACATTTAGTGCGGATGAAATTATTTTTAGCAGAGCGAAGAACAGACTTAGCACGATTCCTGGCAGAAACATAAAAAAGATGTGATTCGGGGGTGGGTTGGCTCCGGTACCTTTTATAGGCCCTCTCCTTGTTGCAGACAGCATTAGAACAAGTGTGATTAAACCAAGGCTTTCAAGCATTAGACAAAAGATTTGAGAAAGGAATGTATGCTTCCATGCCCGAGAGAATAACGTCCGTAATGCGTAAGTCACACTCAAATGGCTCCCGGCCATGGAAGCAATAATCATTCTATGGAAAATCAAAGAAGTACAGCCTGAGGGCCTCCCAGTCCACAGCTCCAAAGTGTCACAGACGATGTTTCTTTAGAAGGTCTACAGACCACACCAGAGCGATAGGACATGTTAAGGTAATAAGGTTATGGTCGGAGGAGCCCAACGGAGAGAAAAGATTAACAACGTAAGCAGAAGGATTAGTTGTAAGGAAGAGCTCAGGTATGTTGGAGCTCTTCCCAAGGCGGTCAGGGATACGGATGGGGTGCTGTACAAGCTTGTAGCAGTCATTACATCCATGTCTGAAGAGGTGGTGATGGCCAAGGTTGAAACAGGAAATGAGGCGATAGTTGTGCTTACTGGTTTGATGCTGGTTGATTCCACTTCTGTCACTATGATAGGAGCAGTAGTTGCAGTAGTGGTAGTCTGCTTTGAGTGGACAGATGTACCAGCAGCCAAGTTGAAGGGAGTTTGCCTTGATGAAGATCCTGCTGCATTCTTCCTGCGTTCTGTGGTTGAACCTTTATCACACACAACCAGTTTCAGTCTGATAAAGTAGGCCAACTTGCTGTTGCTCTCGCCTGCTTACATTCTGGGATTCGGCCCCTCTTTGTTTGCTGAAAATTTGGGCAGAGGTCTTCGTTGATACATATTTGTGTTACATGCAAACTGCCTACATTTCTCAGGACAGCATCTTCATCACTATAACAGGTGAAGTGCACCAGAATGGGTCTAGGTCGACCTACTCGATGGGACCCCATGTGATGAGCTTGCTCCAGGGACACATCAGGCATATGCATTTTCCCATGTAGGAAGTTCTTTACTTTAACACAGGTTTGCTCTCACATCTCACAGACATCTTCTAGCAGACCAACAATTTTCAAATTCTTTCATCTAAAATTATCTATTTCGTCACATAGTGTAGTGAGATGGTTTGAATGATTTCATATAGCAGTTATCTCTTCTTGAAATGTTAGAATCTGGTGTTGATCTTCGGAACAATTTTGCTGCAAATTCTTTATAGTGGCTTTTAAATCGTCAGCTTCAGCCTGACTGAGCTCTAAGCTTGTTTTCAGAGATTCAATTGTCTTGGTTAACTTATCAAATTTGGAACTCACTTGATCCATTATCATTTTCAGCGAACTTCTGTAGGCCTGGTCTTGCATTTCAAATATCTTGATAGCTTCATGATCCATTATGAATCAATAGTATCTCTCATTAGGACTGCTCCAACATCCACTGCCCTAAATTGTATCTCTTTTATAACCCCATCCATATACAGATTGAACAACCATGGAGGCATGACACATCCCTGTTTCAAACCAACATTCAAGCAGGAAAAATTCACTCAGTTCACTATCCACATGCACTGCAGCCTTAGCACCCTCATATATACTCTTCACAGCATTCAACAACTCATCTACTCCATATATTCTGAATCCTTTCCACAGTCCTTGTCTATCCACCCTGTGATATGCTTTCTCCAAATCCATGAAGGCTGCATACAACTTCCTTCCCTTCTCCAGAAACTTTTCCACTAAGGATCTAAACATGAATATCTGATCTACACAACTCTTCTCTTCCTAAAATCTCCCTGTTCTTCTCCAACTAATTCCTCTGATATTTCCCTAACTCTGTCAATAAGTATCATACCACATACTTTTTCTTTTACACTACAAAGATAAATGCCCCCGTGATTACCACACACTTCTTTTTCCCCTTTTCCTTTGTACAAGGGAATAATTAAATCTGACTTCCAATCGTCCGGGACTCTACCTTCCTCCCAGGCCAATCTGCACATCTTCCACATCCATTCTACTACTATCTTTCCCCCATCCTTCAGCATTTCACCACACACTCCATCAATTCCTGGGGCTTTCCCCATTTTGATTTTCATCACTGCTTCCACAGCTTCCATCTTACTTATTTCTTCCTCTCTTCTTACATCCCTCCTTCTCCCAGCCATTCCCCAGCCACTTATACTCACATTACTTTTATTCTCTATGTTCAACAGTTCCTTAAAGTTTTCCCTCCATCTGCTCACTTTTCCTCTCTTCTCCACTAGTGATCTACCATTTTTATCTTTCACCCCCGACTAAATTCTTTGCCACACTGTCAAACTCGCTTTACCATTTTCCAGAACATTTTCCTACATTCGCTCCAGTTCATACTCAGGTTCCATCCAAATTCCTCATCCACTCTCTTCTTACTCTAACTAATCTTTTCACCTCTCTCTTCCTCTCTATATATAAGTCTTTCTTCCATCTCTCAACTTCTTCCATGCTCGTTTCTCATCCACTCACTATATTCTATCTTCTTTTGTGCCACAGCCTGTCACACCTCTTCATTCCATCATGCTGTTCCTTGCACCCTCTTTCGTCTTCTCTTCATCCCACACTCCACCTCACATGCTGCACAGATTTCTTCAGTGAATATCTTGCACACAAATTCCACATCCCCCGTCTGCTCCAGTCCATATTTACCCAATTGCTCCTCCACGTCCTTCTTATATTTTGCCTTTTTTTTTCATCCTCTTGTAACCTATCCACCCTCCTTGCATATACTACTTCCTCCTGTCCTTTCTTTCTTCTGTTTCTCCATTTCACTTGGCCCTCGATTCTCACCACCACCAAGTAGTGGTCAGAAAGTTCACTCCTCCAACCTCTGTATGCTTTTGCATCCATTACACACCTTATCCTTTCATCCACATCTACATAACCAATCATTGCCTTCCATTCATTTAATTCAACACCCAACCTTCTCATCACTACCACGTATACCTGTGGATCATTTTGTGCCTAAAGAGGGTATTGGCTATCACCAACCCCCTCCCGGCACAATGTCCACTAAAGCACTGCTGTTCTCATCTACCTCGGCAGGCACTTCCCACTCACCAATTACTTGATCCGCCTTCACATTCCCTACTTTATCATTCATAATGCCAGTCAAAAACACTCTCTCATTCCTTTCAAACTTTTCTATGCGTGCTTCCACATATGTCCAGAACTCTTCTCTCACTCTTCTTGCACGATCTTGCATTCGCGCATAAACGCACAATCGCCCACATTTGTAGTCCAACTTTCAATCTTACTCACACAGTCCTTGTGCCAACTGATCCATACTCTCTTACATTTTCCTCCCGTTTGTTACTCACAACAATACACACTCCTTCTTTTGCCCACTCATTCTCATCTATTCCTGTTCGTGTACCCCATCCATACTCCCATTGTCTCACACTGTCACCTCCCCATTTAGTTTCAGGTAATCCTCATACATCTGCTTTTACACCCTCAAGCACCTTAACAATCTCTCTCTCTTTCACCTCATCATTTACACCACTTACATATACCATTTAGTTTCAGTTAATCCACATACATCCACTTTCACACCCTCAAGCACCTGAACAATCTCTCTCTTTGACCTCATCATTTGCACCCCTTACATTCAACGTCGCAATCTGTATCATGTCCTTTGCTCAGTCCTAAGTCGTCATCTTTTGGTCATTCCTGGTCCGAGACTTCTTGTTCGCATTTTTAGTTAGTTGTTTTCTAGGGAGGTCCCCTAACCCTCCGCCAACCCACTTGTTGCCATGTTTACAGAAAATCATTTGGCTTGCCACTCAATGTAGAGCCACCCTAAAAACAGAGTACCACTACTTAAATTGAGTGGATGATGGGCACACCCATTTACCACAAGTAGTAATTACTACTACTATCAGTACTAGTAGTAATTATTATTATTATTATTATTATTATTATTATTATTACTTATTTTAAAAATCCAATATATCAAAGGCTATCTGGAAGAGCCTTCAAACTTGGTCAGCTTAGTTGGATTGCTGTCAGCTTCCTTTGGTTGACTACTTTTGCAGAACTTGTAGCAAGCTTTGTAGGACTCGTATAAGTATATTGTACTCGGAGACGAGCTGTAGTTAACCGTAAGTAGATATATAAGTAGATAACCTTAGTTCCCTTTGTCATACAATGACAGGAGAAGGTAAAGATGAGTCTGGGGTTATTTGTAGTTTTATTCTTTGTATCACACACAAGTGTAATATGTGAGAGAATCTTGGTTGCTAACTCTCAGCCTGCCTTTTATGTCCCACCATGCTCCTCACTTTGTCTAGACCACCTCTCGCTCCCACTCCTGTCTCTTTTCTGCCTCCTAATTCCTTCTCTATCATATAGGTGAGCTATGTCACGTGGACTACACTGTTGTCTAATGTTCTAGAAGCCTGTGTGTGTGTGTGTGTGTGTGTGTGTGTGTAGTGTAGTGTTTCCGGTCATACCTTGCTGTCTGGCATTCCCGAGAGAGATTTTTGCTAACACATTTCCTTTGGGCTCTAGCATATGACTTTAACTTGACCTCTTGCTTACATCTATGCTACCAGCTGTTATTTGTGATTTTTTAGAGTCCTGACATTGCTCGGTCACGCCCTGCTGGTGAACCTACAACAGCATGCTAATATATTAATACATGGCATTGATTATAATATTGTATAGACACAATAATCTTGACAATATTGTACTAACATAATACTATTCTAGAAACTTAGTACATTGTAAATATATTGTGCATATAATGGAGTAAATACATTGTACTAATACTGAATACAGAATATTGTATAACATATTATAAAATGTGTATGTATAACAGACATACCCACATATGAAATAGCAATACAATGCCCAGATAATAGTAAGAGTTATTAATATAATTTTAATGCATGTATATGAGATATAATGATATTGTTACAAGAATTGGATACATCTATATTAGGTAATATTAATTAATGATTAGATTGATATAATGTAATGGGTTACCCCA
>JAGKTI010003347.1:48042-58425 GCA_018397915.1 Birgus latro
TGCATAAATGCAGTACCTGAATATACAGTATATCTATAAATCTATATAGATAGGTAAATACATAGATAGTAAATAGATATTGTAAACCTGAAATGGTCAAAAGGCAGCAATAGTAAGAAACTATTTCTGTAGCAAAACAAACTATATATTATTATTCCTTAAACATGACATCTTTCACGATTGCATTGTCTTTGCTGTGTTCACTGAAAAGCAAGTAATATTATAGTCCGTAGACTAGATAGAAATTTGAATAACATTTTATTAGCAAGTACAGTTTCATGATTATAAAAAAAATTGCTGTGAACAGAAAGGATTTTAATTTATAGTACTCCATGAAAACCATTTTAATATAGTTATGTAGTTAGCCATGTGACACTTTAAATGCAGGCAAAAATATTCAGTAAAAGGCTTTAGATTTTTTATTCTGAGATACCCATTAAATAATAAATATTATTTGTAGACAGCCTTCCATGAAATGCATTTATCTATCTATAGCCAGACGCCTTAATTTAGTAAAGGGTAGCCACAAACAAATTGCCTCCATGTCGCCCTGTCTTCTGTAGTCTGGCAGCCTTCCTTCAACTCACACCCACCCTCTCTAATATATCTCTCCTCCCCATCCCTCCCTCTCATCCTTGGTCTCTCCCTCACCCTTTCCCTCTCCACCTCGCTCATATACATTCTTCTAGTCAGATTATTATTCTCCATCTTCTGGCTAGCCTATTATTCTCCATCCTTTTCTCATGGTCAAATAATCTGAGTATATCACTTAACGATTTCAGCCGTATCCACATCATTACCACGGCTCTCCTTCACGTCCTCATTTGTCTGTCTCACCACGCAACACCACATGCTCCTCTCAAGCAACTCACATCGACTGCTCTCACTTTTGACTTGTGTCCTTCCAGCATGGTCCAATCTTTGCTTTCTTACGTTAACCTGGGGATCACAGTACTGTCATGCAGGGACTCTTTTGCTTCCATGCCCACTTCCTTATTTTTTTATCACAGTTTTCAGTAAACCAGCAACCTTTCTTCCCTGCTGTACCTTTTCAAATACTTCATCCTACAAGTTTCTGTCCTTAATCATCTTATTACCTAAGTACTGTACTTAAATGCACTCACCCTCTCAATTTCCTCATCATCTAGTTTCAGTCTACATTCCCAGTGACCATAAGTTTATTCTTATCTTAGATTCTGTTTGTTGCATACACTCCCAAGCTCAAAGCCACATCCTCTCTCATTAGGGACACTTCAACATCCACCGTTTTACTTTGTATCTCTTGTATATATCTCCATTCGTATATAAATTGAACAAGTATGGAGACATGACAAATCTATTTTTCACTCTTAACATTCAAATCAGACAGCTCATTTTCTTCACTGTATACACACACACACACACACACACACACACACACACACACACACACACACACACACACACACACACACACACACACACACACAGTTTAGGCATCAGAGAGACAACACCCTTGGCCACAACTTGTCATACCTTAAGAGTATCTTTATATGAGTCAAATGCTGTACTAGGTTAAACTAAATGGTATTCTAACATAGTGGAGGAAGTTTAAGCAAAAGTGTTGTCCCAATAACAGAATACAGCCAATTAGTACAAGAATGCACTGATCAAGATCTGTTTCGTCTACCTCAAAGGTGTGCCAGCGTGATGAATTGTAATGTAGAATTTTTTTTTCTCATTACCACAAGATGACCACCATCTTTGGTAAAGTGAATATTGAAGGAGTTAAGAAAAGGGATAAAGACAGAAAACAGGATGTGATTTCTACCAGAAACTGGTTGAAATGGAAACATATAACACTAGTAGGGAGGCTTTACAGATTGAAGAAGGCATTTCAGAGTGAAAAGGATGAAATTTAGAAGCAAATGAACATGCAGGAGGAGGAAAATGAAATATTAGTAAAGGAATTAAACAAGAAAGACAACAACAGATGATCTGTCAATTGACGTGGGTTCACTTAGAAGGAAGATTAGCGAAATGGCAAGTAGTGTTGTCAGTCATGAGAGAATTATGGAGAAGTTCAGAAATGATACAGAGACAATTAGACAAGCAAGCAGTCTGGTAAACCAGAACAATGATATTGAAGAGAAGATAACCCAAGCGAATGAAGTGATGTAAATTTACAAATTGATGTGGAAACTGTGTATGCTGAAATGGTGAAAGTAAATAAAGACTTAGAAACAAGAGACGAAGAAAACAGCATTAGAAAGGAAGTGAAAAAAATCCAAAACAACCCAAAATTGGTCAAAGATATCAACAAATCTATAGTAATCACTGGTATAGATGTGGAGAAATAAAAAACAATATTTCAAACCACAAAAAGGAGATGGCAAATATAATGAGCATATTGAAGGAAGTATTAGAGGAAATCTGTAATAAAGACATAAAGGAACACAAAAGGCTAGGGAAATATGAGAGAAATAAGTTAAGGTCCCTGAAAGTAACCTTCCAGAGTGTGAACACTGTGGGTGAGATACTAAAAAATGCAAACAAACTCATGGAATAAGAGGAATTTAAAAAGCATGGATTAAATGACGCCTAACTCAAGAGGAACTGGGAATAGTAAAAGAGAAGAGGGAGGAGACAAAAACAAAGAATGAGGGAAGATCGGAGGAATAGAAGAGTACAGTTTTTACAAAGTAATCAGATTGCAGGTACGAAAGTGGTACATAACCAACAGAGAACAGAAGGAAGGAAGGTAGTAGACTAAAGTTATGGGAAGTATGTAAACAAGATAATTAAGTTAATGTACTCAAATGCAGATGGAGTGGGGTTTAAATTACTAGAGACAGAAAACTATGCCAAAGAAAAGGAATCACATATTGTTTGCCTAACTGAAACAAAATTAACCCCAAAGATATGAAACGATACCATAAACTTAGAGGAATACAATATATGGAGAGAGACAGAAATTTAAGAAAGTGAGGAGGAATTATAATCCCAACAAAGAAAAATATACAAGTCAAAGAAATAGAACTAGATATACCCTCACAAGTAGAAATGATTGCACTGGATATTAATACATCTGAAGGGAAATTAACTGTGTCAGATCTGTACATGCCACCCCAAAGAAACACCTGGGAAAGAAGCGAATATGAAAACCTGGCAGAAAGTACAATTCAGAGTTTTAAATCATTACTACATAGAATGGAAGAGAAATCTGAAAGAATTATATTAACAGCTTTCATGGCTTTTTACAATAAAGCATTCCATTTCAGTACAAAAATATACTGGAATACTTTAGTTGTTAAAAGCTATGAAAGCTGTTGGGATCAAAAGCTCCTAGGTCTTGTGCAGGAGTTTTTCGTAACACAGCTTGTAAAAGAAAACACCAGAAAAAGAGGACTTGATGATCCATCAGTACTAGGTCTTATATTTACTAGGCAAGAAAATGAAACTGACAGTATAATGTATCACCCTCCATTCGGCAAAAGCGACCATGCAGTATTAAATTGTAACTTCAAGATTGCATATGATGTTACCAGTAACGACAGTTACAGAAACAGCCTAAACTACAAAAGGACAACTAACATGACCTGAAGAAGTACTTTTTAGAAATAGATTGGGAAAAGGTGCTTAGAGGACAAGACTTAAATATTATATATAGAAAATTCTGTGATCTTTATGAAATAAGAGTCCAAAATTACATCCCTCAACACAAAGAAGCTGAAATGAAAGTAAAGAAATGGTTTAATGCAGAATGTAAAAAAATCAAAGGAAAAAAGAGGCTTGCTGTGGAACAGGTACAAAAGACACAGTAGTGAGAGGGCATATAACAACTATAAACAGGCAAGAAATGATTATACAGGGATAATGAGGGAGGCTCAGAGACAGTTTGAGGAAGACATTATAAATAAAAGTAGTGATCTGCCTAAGCTATTTTACAGCTACATCCGAAGAAAAACCAAACCTAAAGATAAGATACAGTCCATTACAGATGATTGGATCATCTAGACACAAGAGAAAGATATTTGTGAAGCACTAAATAAAAACTTCCAGTCAGTTTTTACAAAAGAAAATACTTTTGAAAGAGACGATATGGAACATGCATGCCCACACGTATTACAAGATATTCAAATATCAGACAAAGAAGTACAGGAAGAGTTAAGTAAACCAGACAGAGGGAAAGCAAATGGTTCTCACAAAATTTCAGGTTGGGTGCCACAGGTCCGTGCAGAAGAGTTAAGCAGACCATTGTATTTTATATTCAAGGAATCCTTAGGTCATGGTATAGTACCTAATATTTGGAAGAAAGCAAACATTGTTCCCCTGTTCAAGAAAGGGAATAGACAGAATCCACTCAACTACCGGCCAGTATCACAGACCAATGTTGTAAGATACTAGAAAAGCTGATAAGAAAATTTTGGGTAAACATCTAGAAGAACACAATATGATAACAGAAAGGCATTTCGGTTTTAGAAACGGAAAATAATGTGTTACTAAACGATTAAGATGCTATCATAGAGTTACAGAAGCATTACAGAAAAGAGAAGGATGGGTGGACAGTATCTATTTAGATTTCAAGAAATCATTTGACAGAGTACAGCACCAAAGACTTTCATGGAAACTGTACCATCAAGGAGGTATCCAAGGCAATCTGTGCTGTAGGATGCAGGATTTTCTTATAAAAGGGAAATGAGAAGAGTATTACGGGGAAATTACTCATCATGGAGGAAAATGACCAGTGGAGTTCCACAGGGCTCAGTGCGCCACCAATTATGTTTTTAGTATACATTAATGACAGACAGTAACATTGGAAATGGAAGTTGTCTAAATATGTTTGCGGATGATGCAAAAATACAAAGGAAAATTACTAACACAGATTCTTGCAAAGACCTGCTAGAAGAATTAAATAAGCTTTATGAATGGAGCAATAAATGGCAAATGGAATTTAATGTGGACAATTGTCATGTGATTAAGTTTGGTAAAAATGAGAAAAGACCAGATTGGGATTATAAGTCAGGAAGATCAACCCTACACATATCAGAAAGGAAGAAGGAAAGATTATCAATAACAGACTACTCCAGCTGACCACATCAGTGAGAAGGTATGTAACATATATACCTTGGTTGATAGGCTAATATGAGAATAGCATTCACATATATAAATGAAGACATGCTAAGAAAGATAATAACATCATTCATCAAACCAACCCTGGAGTGTGCAGCAGTAGTCTGGAATCCTCATCTCAACAAACACATAGATAAAACTGAAAAAGTACAAAGGGCAGCTACAAGATGGGTACCTGGCTTAAGGGATCTAAGCTACGAAGAAAGACTAGAAAAACTGATTTTACCAACACTACAGGAGAGCAGGAAAAGAGGAGACATGATTATGCTAGATAAATGCATCTTAGGGAAAGAGAAAAATAGACATAAATGAATATATAACCTATGGAGATGCATCAGCAAGAGGACACTTCAGATAAGGCGATAAAGACGTAAGGAATTTCAGTTTTCCAAATTGGGCAATTGATCAGTGGAATGCACTACCGAATTAAATAGTGTGTGTCAAAACTATTCATAAATTTTAGGATATGTATGACAAAAATGGTTTAATACACGGGATGGTACGAGCTTGACTCATTCCTGTAAAGATACAATTATGTAAGAACAGTTAGGTAAGAACACACACACACACACACACACACACACACACACACACACACACTGCAGCCCTAATTCATACTCTTCACAACATTCAACATATTTCTATCAGTTCCATACAGTTCCGCACCTTTCACATTCCTTGTCTGTCCACTCTGCCATATACTTCCTCCAGATCCATGAAGACAGTATGCAACTTCTTTCACTTCTCTGGATACTTTTTCACTAATCATCTTATAACGAATACCTGGTCTAAGCAAACTCTTCCCTTCCTTAAACCCCCTGTTCTTTTCCAACTAATTCCTAGGTTATTTACGCTTCAGTCAGTAAATACCCTTCCATAAATTTTCCTGTTACACTGATAACATAAATATCACTTTAATTACCACACTTCTCGCTCCCATTTTAACTTTCCTCGTTGATTCAGATACTTTCATCATATTGACTTCTTTCCACTTACTCATCTTTATTCTTTTCCCAGCCGATCCTCAATCCTCAACCGCTTACACTTGCGCTACTTTCATTCACTTGATTCAGAAATTCCTTAAAGTCTCTTCTGCATCTGCTCACACTATCTCCCTTCACGAACATTCTTCCCTTTTTATCTTTCTCCTTCTGCTTCGCATATCACACTGTCTTACTTTCTTGACTTCTTCCCATAACAGTTTCTTACTTTCCTCCCACATAACACTCGGATTAAGAAAAACAATTATTTGCCTCTCAGGTAACATAAATAGTTTCCCTATTCTATGGCCATCAAGTCAAAAGTATAATTTATACTGTCTAGCTCCTTGCCTCCTAACAGCATTCTGTGAGGATATCCTCTGCAAAAGAACCCCTAGGGAGTCTAGGCGTTTGGTCCCCATTCAGTCTGGGTATGCAATAGATGAAAAGCTGAAACAAGTATCACATGAAGGTATTCAATACTGCTTTGCTGTCACTGATATCATAAAATGGAGCAAACTGAAATTTTGTGGACGCCTCCTTCCTGTTGTCCACTTAGTTCTTACAATTAATTTAATGTAAAAAATGCCACGTGTGGAGAAGGACAAACAAGACTGGAACCCACGGAATTACGGTATACAGCACGTGTCTGTACACACTTACTCATATACTTTCTGTCCAACTCTCTGATGCAGTTGGCACCAGGTGTTCCTGTTCCTTCATACAGATTACCCGGCCAGATATAGAACAGCATTTTTCAGTTTGTGACCTCCAGCATTTCGTACGCAATGTGTCCAGGCATCTCAGAGTAATTCAGTTTGCTGTCAGCAAGGTTTCCGTACTCGTCCTTTGGTTCTTTCATTGAATATAAAAATTGTAATCAGGTCCTAGTCTTTATTATTAGTTATTGTAAGATCACTATGATGGTAGCTAATTGAAAAAGGGGTAGAGGCTTTATATATTATACGTACACTAATATTGGCAGTGAACAGTGTTACGTTTGTAACTCGAAATGAACAATTTAAGAAGAAAATATGGTCAGAATCGATAAACTTGCTTATTACTGTACTCAAAATCGATAAAACAGCTTATAACTCTATTACTGAAAATTCGATGGTTACCCAGAAGCACAAATTGATTGTTACATCATCCTTTCCTAGGCACATTCGCCTCTGCCTTCTTGATGCGAGCTTAGTAATCCTGTGACTTTAGGAACCAACTTTGGTGAAATTCATATTATTCCTTGTGTATTGGAAGTTTATTGGACATATAAAGCTACCAGAGGTTTAGACCAGTCACCTGTCCGTCAGTGTTATGGACTACGGTAAACATGCCTTTGGTACCTTTACTTTGCAAAAGGTAGGGTAATATAGGACTTACAGTATTATTATGTTTCACGCAACCATAAGTGTCTGTTTTCCTAACAATGCATCGCCCAAGCACAGAACTGTAGTTTTCAAAGGGACTAAGGTATATCTTGTTTTGTGTATCTTGAGAAAGCAAATTTCTCTGCTTACAAAGACCCTCCAGGATCGTAGACAATTGTGTTATCAGTGCTGAGTGACAGATTCACCAATTCTCTGTGATATAATACATTTACCAGCTAATGGGTGGAGGTCAGAATATACTCGTAAGTTAACACCCGTTTGGTAATGTTGTATCCTTCTGTTAGAACAAAAAATTAATACGGAGGATCACCATCAGCATTTGAAAGATAATTTTACTACTAATGATGTTTTTGCACATAGAAGAGGCAGGTGTTGCTTTCTTAGAGTTAAATTGCAAAGCATATGTCAGTGGAAAGGTGAGAAGGAGGGGGAACGTGAGGGCAGTTGAGGAATTTATATAGCTGGATGATGTGCAAATTATATCCTGGAGCCTGGGAGGTTCAGGTGTCGCCATCTGATCCAGTTTCATTATTAGAGTTTCTGAACAACTGTTCTGCATTAATTTACATCACATCCAACAGGACACAGCCCTTGACGTCTCAGTAGGTCAAACACACGTTGAGTCTGGTAATGTCACTCGGTCTTTGTAAACACTCAGGTAACGTGGATAAGAGGACGTGACCTACGTATCCTGACGGTGGGTCGGTACACATACACCACTGACCTGAGGTTTGAGGTGCTGCACCAGGAAGCCAGCTCGGAGTGGACACTGAGGATCAAGTCGGTGCAACTGCGGGACCAGGGCAACTATGAGTGTCAGATCACCACTAAGCCTATACGTACCTACACTGTTTTTCTCAAAGTTGTCAGTGAGTCACTGGGTTTATAGTTTGTTAGGTACAGCCTCCTTTAACTCTTTCACAACTAGTAGGCTCGCCTTAGCTGAATAAAATCGCCTGTCGGCAGCAGTAATTTAAAAAAAAACGAATTTGTAGTTTAACTATATATATCTCCTCTACCGATAGGCGTATCTTATCTACACAGAGCCATGGGTGGAGGTTCTTGGAGCACCAGACATCTACGTGAACAGAGCCAGTATGATCAACCTGACCTGCGTTGTCCACCACGCACCGTACCCACCAGAAGCCATCACATGGTACCATGACAACAAGGTCAGTTCACACCCACACACAAGGCCACATGCTGAGACACAGTTGACCAAATTATATGACATGCAGGAGTCATTAGACTGAATAATAAGGTGAAATATTAAGATAACTCAGAACCAAGGCAAGGGTATTCAGCGCCCACACGCAAAGACAAACAGTAGTACACAGCAGGACGAATTATAAGACTCACAACAGGACACAGTACGAATGGTAAGGCACATAGTAGGACACACAGTGGGACACCGGACGAACGACAAGATACACAGCTGGACACAGTAGGACACAATCATGGCAAGGTGCAGGTTAGGGGAAAAAAAAACAGGATCATAAATTTTCCCCTGGGAAATGAACAGCAAAGTTAAAGTAAAATATACAACAAAATGGAATGTAGGTCTTTCCAGAATATGTAATAAATGGCTTGTAATTGTTCTGAATTTGAGATAACCACACCTCTCCATGAGCAATATGGAATATCAAACTTTTGTGGCTTGAATAATTTATCTTCTTATTTCTTTACTCTGGGAATCACATGCACTTTTAAAAGCAATGGAATCCAACAAACAAATTATCTTAAATCTTTTTGTGTTATGGACATAACTATTTTTCTACAGCTCATAATATATGATTTTTGCTTTGTCGAGAAAATGACAGAACTTAACAGGTTCAATATATCTTGAATATGTTTTTCTTCGTAACTGGTTAACATTGATAATCTATTTGGCCAATATCATATCATAATACACAACCGATGGACACTGTAAAACAGGAAATATTTAGAATTTATTTCACCTTAATTAATTATGTTTGGTGAATGAGGTACGCCCATCATCCACAAACTCGATGTAGGGTTATCCGTAGGTCACTCTACACTGAATAATAAGCCAAATGGTTTCTGTAAACCAGGAACTCATATATTAAACTGGGTGATAACAATGTAATCAAACCTACGTGTTCCGTACGTGTCAGATTAACAACAAAGTGGAGTTGGTGAATGGCTAGTGTCACGCCCCGGAAGAAAAAATAAGTTAGAGACACAGACGGGCCAACAATTGATGACCAAGGACGGGACAAGGGACATGTCAAGAATGGCAACGTGGAGTGTGATATTTGAATGCAGAGGTGAATGGAAAGGAGATTGTGCAGGTTCTTGAAAATGCAGAAGTATATATATTCCAACTGACAGAGATCAGCTGGAGAGATGCGTGTCTGACGGAGTATGGACTGGGTATACTTGCTGGAGCAAACGAGAGAGAAGGGTAAAGGAGGGTTTGTGGACAACTGTATACAAGAGATGGAAGGAGAGCATAAGAAGATTTTATGTAGAAATAAGAAAGAAGAAATGTAATTATGGGCGACTGTTTACGTATATGCCTCAACAGAGGATCGAACAGCTACTGTGAAAGACGAGATGTGTGCGTATGTGGAAGTGTGTATGGAGAAGTTCGAATGAAGTGAGTGTTTTTGACTGGAGACATGAATGGAAAAGTGGGGAGCGCTACAATAAAAGGGGTGGTTGATCACTGGAGTGTACCCACTGAAAGGCATGGTAATTGCAGTGCCTTATAGGATGTTTCTACAGAGAAGAGATTAAGGTGATTCACACGTTTACATGGCAAGTGACAAAGACGATGGAAGATTAACTGAATGAACGTAAGAAAATGGTAGATTACGTGTATATGGATGATCGAATGAGAAGATTTCTGATTGGTACGAGAGTATATAGTGATTAATGGA
>JAGKTI010003348.1:0-20406 GCA_018397915.1 Birgus latro
TAACTTACACATTGAATATATGCTTTATCTCCTAAAACCAATGCAGACATGTTAGGCTACGCATAGCAAAAAAGCGTGATAAAGATACTTAAGGAGACTAACTACAGATATGTTAGGCCATACGTAGCAAAGGAACGTGAATAAAGATACTAAGGAGACTAGCTAAAGACATTATCTGGAAAAGCTGGAATATGGCACAATATAAGACTTAATTACTCGTAAGTTTGCTTGATATAGGCTATACAAAATGTGTATAACGTCTGAAACAGATGTCTCCAGTCGACCATCCCAGTTTACGTTAATAATAATAATAAAAAAAAGAATCTTCCCATTCCTCTTCCCCCCCCCCCAAAAAAAAAAAAGTTGAACGTTATATTTTTTGTACATATAGGGCAAGAAAATTACAATATTTTTTCAGTCTCTTGTAAAGAATTAAGATGGGAGTTGATCATAAATGTGTGAATCCGGGACCAACACTGAACAAGTAAGTGCTACTACGGTAGTTAGCCAGTCATCTTAGTTGGCTGAAGATTCGCTAACACGTTTGCTGCTTCGAGACGATAATGTGCGGCACTAAAATCATTCATATGAGTCGTGTATGACAATCCCTTCCGTGCAAGCATGTACTAATGGTTAATGTATTAAAAGGATATCATGATCTGCTGAAAATATGGAGGATTTGGCTGAACTCATCAATTCGTTTTTCATCTTCAAATACAGAATACAAGCAGCTGTAGATGACGACCCAAAGTATGCAGTTTAATAAAGATGTCAGGGTCGAATTCAGCTGAAAGTAAAGGTGCGTATGAAGCAAGTTGATTGACTTACATGAAATCTTTAAAATTTGGCGTTATTTGAAACTCAACGAAATGCTCAGGTGCATTCTTGTGGGAACAGTTGTGGAACTTTTAAAACTTCTAATTTCCTTAATTGTTTTACGTCATCAACACCTAATATTACAAAAAGTTTGAAAATTAGTTGCCTTTACTGAAATGCAACACATGAGCACAACGAAGAAGGTAAATTGTGAAAAATGCATATGGAAGGCAGAAAAATATTCCCAGACCGCGAGCAGGATTCGAGCCAGTGCTCATTTGAGATCTAGTCACTAAGGTGAGAGGAGCACGCAAGCTTTTTGGTCTTCACCCTGACTGTGACTGTCCAGTTTGAGTTTGCCTTTTACAATGGAGTCGGAAGAACAGAACCAAGAGCTAGTGCAACAGGAGGAGCAAATCCAAGAGACGATAACACAGGCATTAGAGGAAGGAGAGCTAGAAAATGCAGATATCCAGTTGAAACAGCTGGTAAAGGATCAGCTGCCATCGGGACTGGTAAAGACGATAGGAGAGGAAATGGATGCCCTAGTTGATGGACTAGAGGGAGCTATATCCGAAGTCATGAAGGAAGGAGAGGAGGAAGACAGTTCCAGCAGCAGCGATGAGGAAACCGAGAAATTGTCCCCACGTCCGGAGAACCAAGAGTTTGCCATCACCAAGAGGTCTGGAAAGGCGATGAAGGGGAGTTTCACGGGCATTAAGCAGACGGTGGTTTATGCTTGGATGGATGAACGCTACAAGGCGGCCAGGTTTCAGTGTAAGTACAAACACTGTACAGTATAGTTCATTCACGTTAACTAGGCGGAGATTTTCGGTCCATTTCCATCCAGTTTTTCCGTAGATCATTGACAATAAAAAACCATAGTCCTGCATTCTTTCCATGGCACATCTTCGTGACTCCATATTCAAGCCGTAATTTCCTGTTAAAGGTCGGCATTCATGAAGTGATGGCAATTTTACGCCATGTTACAGTAAACAGTATCTATACCACTGAGCTCTGTTTGAATCTTTTATTATAATTCATGTTATCAGAATTTTCTTAACTAATGGCCTTATATTGAAGGTTTTTATTAGGGGTCTATCACTTTCGAATCCCTAAGAATAAATGGGTTCAGAAGCAGCAAAAATAGTGTTGGTCGGACGAAAGGGATGAAACAACAGCTTGAAGTTACCATCTGCACAGAATGGGGGTAGAGAAGTCAGGTTTGATTATTTTTAATATCCTGACTGAAAGGTCAAATGACCTGACCATGCATACTATTTTCTCCTAGATTACCGGTAGTTACAAAACCGGCTATAAGAGAGGGTTGGGAGGGTGAGATAAACCCCATACCGCACGTGCCATCTGTCAAAATAGGCGCCGGCGTTGTCAAGGGCATAATCATTGGCAGTTTTCTGTGACGTAGTTGCCTTTTGGAGAACCTGTTTAGTGAGATTTTCGGCTAGTTTGATATCCTCTGTTGCCCATAAACGACTTTTTTCAATTAGGCTTAAATGATGTCTGATAGTTTCATTTACTATACAACCCCCCCTGAGTGAAGGGTATATGAGGGCCATATTTAACCTGTATAGTAGAAAAATTCACTACAAATCTGAGTAAGGTAATTGGAGAAAACGAGAATAAAATTGAAATGACATTGGGTTGGATGGATCAAATATATGCATGAATGACAGATGTCCTAATAATAAATTTGTTTAATATTAAAACTAAGGGGGAGAAAAATTTTAAGTACCCGGAATGAAATATGGCCGAAGGTGCAAAGTGACGAGGTGGTCTAATCAGCTGGATGTCTGCGGTATCTGTGAGAGGCTCAGTTCAGGCTTCCTTCCACCTCGACTGCGGTAACATGGCGTCCAACATCGAGTACTACAAGCAGCAGGCTGTCAAGGGCCTGTATGAGAAGAACAAATTCACCGATATCTTGGCCCAGGTGGAGGCTAAGGTACAGGTGAAGAGGGAGTACCTTGCCCTTGGTGAGTCAGCCTCATACAGTATTTCACCATTTATTCGTCTTGTCTGGGTCTGTCACTGCATTATCATTAACTGAGAATAGTTATGCGTTATTTTAGAGGCCATTTTGTGTATAAAACCTTGCTTTTATGGGGAAATGTGGGGTAAAAGGGAAAAAATATCGGGTTGGATTTTCTAGCGTCCCGTGTGATTGTGCAGCGTAATGATGGCGTTACAGACCGTGACAGCCAGAGGATTTTTTAATGTAATTTTTTTCTCCCTAATCATCCCGTACTCAAGCAGCAGATAGCATAGAGAAAGTGTCGGGTGGGGATGAGGGGTAGGGGGGTTGAAGTACCGTAGTTGCTGTGTGCCGGGAGTACTTGAGTTGTGGTTTGATTGCCAGAGTTATTTATAAACATTGGAATGACCTTGACAGTATCCTATGATTTTTTATGGGTAGATATTTTTAGCTTATACACATTTTGCAGCAAGTATAAAATGTTCTGACATTCCAGTGGTAGTAGGTTATTAAGTAATGTGGTGTAATGCTTTTTTTTTTTTTTTTTTTTTAAGTCAACTAAAACATTTAACCACTTAAAATTATGAGGCTGACCTCTGCCACTTCCAAAATCTCTATTCAGCCCACTGTAGCTGCTCTGGGTATTGGGATTGTTTTTTTTTTTTTTTAAGTCAACTAAAGCATTTAACCACTTAAAATTATGAGGCTGACCTCTGCCACTTCCAAAATCTCTATTCAGCCCACTGTAGCTGCTCTGGGTATTGGGATTGTTACTCGGTGGTCAGTAAAGGAGCATGAAGAGGAAAAAAATTCCCCCACTATATTTGCAGTAGTTATAGTGGTAACTTTAGACTGTAACAGCAGCAGCTAAGGAATGTGGTTTGTCAAGATATCTTCTAGTTTAACCCTAGAAGTTATGGTATTTTTTTCTTTTAGCTCAAACACTTTTCTGGTGTGTTCTGACATTTTCTCCTCTTGACATTTTGGTCGCAAATGCGTATTTAAGATGTATCATGATTGTCATGAAAATTACGCACCATGAATATGCTGCAGGGATCTCGAATTTGCGGGAGCTACTTTATGATGCCCACTGTCAGCCTTCACAGTCATTATTCCCACAGTGTTGCTCCCCATCAGTCTTTCATGGATGTTTTATGAATGAAGCAATGAGAGCAGCATGACTAATCCCATTGTCAATTAGCAATGACTTGGGGATGCTGAGTCCGACCCAGTCTGCCCGTGACAGCAAGTGTGTGTTTTTTCAAATACCTGTACTGTATTGTATTTTGTTGTGTAATGGGTGTGTGTTGACGCAGTGGGACACGGTCCATCGGTTTTCAAAGCACTGTAACATGGCAGTCCTAGAGATTTTTTGCAATCAGGGTTATAACTATTGAAGTGAAGTGTCAAATTGTGATACAGTGTGCTGCTATAACATGGACGAGATAATGGTAGTGCAGTAATCCCTAAAATCATGAGCGCACCTGGTTGCAGACATCCCAATCCCTGGCAGATTTGGTGTAGATGAACATGCCGGCGCAATTGTAGCTCTCTAAGTTAGGTGGCTAGCCTAGTTTTTTGTGGCTTTCACAGTTAGGTTTAGTGATGGTGTGGGTGGTTAATGTCATGGGTTAGCATTTCGGGGTGGGATCAAAGCTCCCCATTTAGGTACCTGGTTTTGATATGGCTTTTATAAGAAAGAAATTCCCCCCTCCCTCATAAGAAGAGGGGATCGAAAATGACAAAATAAGGCATTACCCTCCTCATCCCTCCAAAATGAATTGAAATTTCACTTAAACCAGACAAAAGAAAGCTATCTTAAGGTTAAGAAAAAATAAATTAAAAAAAAAAAGTTATAATACTGTTTACCTCACACACACACACACACACAAAGTACAGTCAGCAGTGTGATCATCAGTGTAGGGCAGTAGAAACTGGTAGCTACTAAAACAGCAGAAGTAGGTTATGTAAAGAATATTTAAGTACCAGAATCCCTTGTGATTTCCTACTTCAGAAACTCCCTTAAAAAAAAATAAATAAAAATTAAATAGAATACCCAGTACTTTACAGTAAAGTAGGTGTAGTGGTAGTATTTGTAGAATGTATTTAAAAAAAAAAAAAGTACAATAGGTGCAGTGGCAGTGTGTGTGGAATGTGTGGTGTGACTGCCAGGGAGATAGTTATATATACTCTGGAGGTGTCTTGACAGTAACACAAGCTTCTACTACGTTCTTTACCTCAGCTTGACATTTCCCTGCCCTCTAGTTGGCTGTAGCTTGTGGTGGCGTGCTTGAAGTCAGGTGTACTGTAATAGTTGGGATATTACTTAATAGTGTGATAGATGTGAGGAAACATTGAAATGCAGTTAAAACTAAAGATATTTGTTAGGATACACTTCTTGTTTGTTCTCATTTTCTAGTTTTTAGTAGGTTGTCTGATAATATATACACCCAGTACATCCACCCCCCCCTTTTTCATATATAATCATCTGATGGCTGCTTTACACTGTTATTTCTTGAAGTACAGTAAAACCTCTTTATAATGGACTTAAATAGACTGGAATTCACTTTTATCGTACTTGAGGAGCTAGCGGACTAAATTTCTCTATCGGAAAGTCTGATAAAGCCAGAAGCAGTCCGGACTGCCTGACCACTTCAGCCATGTTCACCACAATAAGGTAAATAAAAGACATGTTTATCAGTGTCCAGTACAGTATTATTATACCATTTGATTAATGTAGTGAAGGTATAGCTAACACAGTACAGTACTGCAATGGTAGTGAAAACAGTTTAAAAACCATTGGTGCAATCCAGACTAATGTCTGATATATCGGAAAAAGTCCAGATTAGCAGAGGAAAGTCCAGATGTCGCTTTTATTGGAATTTAGCATTTTTTGGAATAGTTTGGGCCCCAATTACAGTAGTCCGTTATAGTGAGGTCTTACTGTATTCTGGTTGTCCCATTATCCTGAAGTCCCATCTCAGAACCATATACTTGTAGTTTGTCAGCTGGAACAGATCTTTCCATGCTCATGTCACACATTTTCTCCATGTCCAAGCTGCTTCAGTCCACTTGTGTGTATCCCTTCACTTATTTGAACCCACTACTTGTGAAAGGTATATTTCTGGCTGATGAGAAAAAAAAGCAAGTGTGTACCTCAGAGCCACACAGCTCACACTTGGTATGGCCACTACAAATGAACATATCCAGGCATGTAAGTTGGCAAAAAAAGAAGGGGAAACTCTTGCCAAGTACAGTACAGGTTAAGCGTGCTGCATTGTATGATATGGAATGAGAGGGGTAGGATCCAGAAATAAGGGAAGTTGATGTGGCAAAATACACTGTTCCGTACTTGAGACATGATAATCACTTTCAGAAACAAGGCATCACAGCTATCACTAAAAAGCTTCTTGCTTTGCACATATACCAGTTATTGAGCCATGGTATCTTTTTTAATCCTACCCTTACTCTAGACACCTGGCAAGAGCAAAGTCATAGCAGGGTTTCACAGCCGAAGGCCCATTGTAATATACTGTAGTTTGAGGCTTTGATAAGCACGAGGAGCAGTTTGTAAGTGACGTGCATGTTGATGATGGATTTTTTTCTTTTTTTTTCCTCTCAAAGATTAGCAAATTGATCAAGAGTAGTTTGTTATGCTGGTATAGGAGGTACAGTAGTTAGAATTCTGTGACAGTTCTTAGATATTATTTCAGCTGAGAATAGTGGATGTCAAGCAGTTGCAAATACAGGGATTAGTGTCATTTTTGTACACAGGCCTTGTCTTAATGGAGTATTTACCGAGAAAACAATAAAATTGAGCTGTCTAGTGCGTATGTAAAAGTTGTGGAAGTATTTTGTCCATCTTTTTTTTTTTTTTTTTTTTTTGTGTCCGATTCTGGGCATAGGCTTTACAGCCTGCTATCAAGGCCCAGTCGTCCTTCTACATACCATACACCTCTACATGTCACCACTTCGGCGCTTAACACCCACCGTCCATATTGAATACATGCTAGGGCTGTCTCATACAGGACTGGTGTATTGGTATTAGCGGGGTTATTTTTACGACATGTCGGCGGGTCTTCTGGTAGATCAGTAAAGCCTGATTTAATGAAATTCAAATCCTTAAACTGTTCCCTGCACCAGCGAGGATTTGAACCTGGGTCCCACGGGACTGCAAGCCAACTCTCTACCGATCGAGCTACCGCCTCTAGGCTACATAGTCTATATTGCCAGATGCCCTGTCCCAGAGTTCACCCATAGGAGTCGCATCTTAAATTCCTGCAAGCCAGTCACCACTCCAAATATCCCTTCTGCTCCAGATATTCACTAATTCTCTTCATATCATTCATAGGGTACCTCTTTTCTCAGCCACCTTCCTATACATCGTATACATTGACATGACAGCCTTTTATTCTCAGTGTAGGGCATCTTTGTCCAGACTGACCCTTCTTGGTTAAATCTCTTATATTCTTGGACAGTGTTCCCCTGAGAATATTTTGCATAAACTATGCATTAGTTGATTCCTAATCTTGAGAACAAACTGAAAAGACAATACCTGTACTGTAATATGACATTATCCATAATAAAGAAAAAGGTTATGAAAGCTTGAATACATGCAGGGTAGAGTAGAGAGTAATGTGTAGTGGTGGTGGGAGTGTGATGTGGGAAGGATGGGTGTGATCAAGCACGTATTTCTGCCAGTGTGTCGAGCAGGACGATATCTGATGGACAAATACGGATTCACGTCACAGCATGGTGAGTTTACTAAGAGGCACTGATGATAAATTGGAGGTAGATTGAGGTTAAAGTTGTTAGAGATTTAATTATTTAATAGTGGAGTTAGGTTGGGAAGATAGGGTGAGAGGGGAAAGTGGTTAATATACTCATAGACCTACTTTGTAAACTGGAATTGATGTCTTGGGTGGTAGACAGAGGGGGAAGGTAAATTAATTGCTGATGACCTGGGGAAATAGGAAAAGAAAAATACAGTAAAACCTCGGTATAACGAATTTCAATAAACTGGAATTCGCTTTTATTGGACTCTAGGAGCTACTCGACTCAGTTCCTATGTATCGAAAAAAGTCTGATAAAGCCAGAAGCAGTCAGGACTGCCTGACCACTTCAGCTATGTTCTCCACAATAAGATAAATAAAAGACATGTTTATCAGTGTACAGTACAGTATTATTATATTTATATATGTTATACCATGTGATTAATGTAGTGAAATTATAACACAGAACAGTACCGCAATGGTGGTCAAAACAGTTTAAAAACCGTTCATGCGATCTGGACTAAAGTCTGGTATATCGGAAAAAGTCCGGATTAGCAGGGGGTAGTCTGAATGTCACTTTTATCGGAATTTTGCATTTTTCAGAGTGGTTTGGGCCTCACTTAGTCCTTTATAGTGAGGTCTTACTGTATCGTATATTAAACCAATACAGTAACATACTTAATTGGAAGGGTGAAGGGGATGGATGATTGGAAGGGTGAAGGGGATGGATGATTGGAAGGGTGAAGGGGATGGATGATTATGAAGATATTGATGGATGTACATTTGATGCTTATTCAGTACTAGAACATAGCTACATTTAATGTCATCTTCAAATTCTTCTTCTTTTCCTACATAATGCTGCTACTCCTTTCGTAGCTTTCCTCCACAGCTGTGCATCTTCCTCTCTTCCTCTCCCTTTTCTTTCGCATGGGCTTTTCGTCTTCCCTTTTGGTATTTTGGTATCACTTGGGTGATATTGGGAATCTTAAAATTATACAGAACATAAATCTTAGAAAGTGAAAAGAGTGGTGAACTGAAATAAATGTGGTAAGGTGATGAGTATTGAGGTATGAGGATCTGCTTTTTAATGGCAGTTTTGTACTGAGCTGCTTATGAATTGTAGGTTTGGTAATGATGGTTGTATTGAAAATGGTTAAGAAGTGGAACAGTTAATAATAATAATAGTAGTCGTGATAATAATTTGGCGCATTGATGGTACAGGCATGGTGTAAGTGAAGTTCTACAGGAATCCGATAATTCTTTCTCAAGCTTCCTGTGGTGGAGCATTTTTTTCATAGATATAATTGGGCTGGATCCATTATGATATGGCAGGGGTAAACCAGCTTTGCTGTTGGGCCCTGCTGCGGATGTTGCTGACTGCACTGCGTAGTTGACCCTTGTGCGGTGAGGATCTGTCCCTTCTCCCTTTTAGGGCTAAGATGTGAATGAATGTGTATGAGTGGATGAGTAAATTGGTAGTGTGTTGACCTGTCTCGGCTACCTCTCTTTTCTTGGGGGAAACAGCCTAAGTATATAGATAGAAAATTGGGAGATTTTATTACTTGTTATTTTACCTAATGCCATTCTTTAACTGCTTATATATTTAAAACTGAAACCTAGGTAGTTGTAATTTTTTATTACAGTATATGTAGCAGTTCTGTGTTCTTTTTTTTTTTTTTACAAATAAATAAATGTTACAGATCATCAACTTGTGGGTGTTATCAGTATACATGATAAGCACATATCAGCTGTAACCCTAGAGCAGATCTTGAAGGTGAAGGCAAGGCCCCAGTTTGAGTAATGAAACTTAATGAAAATGAAGTGTGTGTGCCTTTTTAACTGTGTTCAGTCTGTCCATTGCCAGATGCCTCAATCCTGTATGGGGTGGCCACAAACAAGTCTCCTCCATATTACACTGTCCCCTGCCATTTCACTGCTGTCCCCCCAGCTCACACACCCCTCATTCATATACTTCTCCATCCCTGCATCTCATCCTTGGCCTCCCCCTCTCCCCCTTCACTATGTTACTGAAAAGTATTTTGGTGTACAAGTTAAGCACAGTGACCACAGCTGTTCCAGGAATGACTAAGTTGGGAGACCACATAAATGTCAACCTGTAAAGTTTTATGAATAGTCATGTCATTGTAGTACTGTAGTTTTTCAGGGTTTTTGACTAGGATATCAGTCAACCAGTACAGTATGGTACAGTACTACAGTATTTGTACAGCACAATAATAGGAAATGGATGTCTTCAAGTTGGAGTACAGTAGGGTTTTGCAAAAATAAATTGTACTGTCAGTTTTGGGAGGTGTAACAAATTAATATGGGTATTGATGTAGACTAAGAATTGTTAAGGCTTGTATGATGATCAAATGAATATATAACCCATTCCATTAAGTACGTACTGTTGTTGAAAGCTTCTAATTTTGGGTTTTCCTCTTTTGGGGATCTTTCTGCTCCCCATACTGTAAGTGGACGTAATGTTATTTTTATTGATGAAATATGACGTTATGCAGCATCACAGTATCCTCTTATTTGTGTGATTGTGATCTCCATCCTTTGCTGAAAATTACTAGTACGATTAAAGCAGAAAGTCATCTCCAGCACTTTTGTATATCCTGGTTGATTTGAGAGAAGTCACAATATTTATGTGATATGTGAAGAAAAGCATAAATCATCTTTGTCATTAAGGTGTTTATCAAGTTGATGCAGCTACACAGAATTATATGACATGAGCATGAGAGAGAAGTATGGTAGACAGGGAAAGTTTGAGCGAATGAGATGGAACATTCCACTCGGCTGATAGTAGGCCAGGGGTTACAGCACAAGGTGATAATTCGAGAGATCATACATCCGAAGGTGTATTCTAATAGTGCTGAGACTTTTAAGTACATTTTCATTTTCTGTTAGCATAGCTTTGGCCAAAATTATTTGGTATGAATGGTGGTCTTGGGCGATCCAGCACAGATATACTTTATAATTCAGCATAGGAGAGCACCCTAGTAGTGAAGGGATTAATGAATGCAGTATTTAACCTTTCCAGTGCAGCCTCTGGTGATCTGATATGACCAGTATTCTGGGAATTGTATGAACAAACTAAAGATATCATCATATTGATGAGGCAAAACAATGTTCTTGCATGAGCATTCAATCCTCTGCAACAGAACATGTTTTTTTCTGTTAGCTACCACCAGATTATTTTGCTCAACTTAGTAGAGACTGTAGTGGAGAGGTTTGATGAAACCTTCATTAATCCCATCACTGTAAGAGGTCTCATCTCAGCTGCATGAGATTAATGGGGAAGGTCAAAAATTGAGTGATTTCCTCATTGTGATGGGATTGAATAATGGTACTTTAAGTCCTTTTATGTGGCCTTTATTTTTTCCTTTTAATAACACAACCAGAAAAAAATCTATCTATTGCCAGATGCCACAATCCCATAAGGGGTGGCCATTTGACTTGTTTTACGGGGAGGGGCACTAACCCTCCACCAACCCACTTGTTGACACGTAGGGAGCACGTATGGTTTGGTTATATGGTTATCACCCAGTGTTGTAAATGGTTTCTTGGCTTACAGGAAACCATTTGGCTTGTCTGTCTATCTATTGCCAGATGCCATAATCCCATAAGGGGTGGCCATTTGACTTTGAGTTATTTGTTTGACAGGGAGGGGAACTAACCCTCCACCAATCCACTTGCTGACATGTAGGGAACATGTATGGTTTGGTTATATGGTTACCACCCAGTGTTGTAAATGGTTTCTTAGCTTACAGGAAACCATTTGGCTTGTCACTCAATGTAAAGCCACCTGTAAAGGAAAGAAAATCAAAGTGACAGGAAAGATGGGAGAAATAGGAAGAGAGGAGGGCAGGCACAGGAAAAAAATGATAAAGGCTAAGGAAGAAGTAGGCAGCACTACATCAAGTAAGTGGATGATGGTCGCCACCATCTACCACTAAAAAAAAAAAAAAAAAAAACCTACAAATTCACATTATTACAGTAAATGGAGAAGGTTGGTACTTAAAAACACATCGACATAGAGCAAAGTCTTACTGTGTTATGAAACTACTCCTTTCCACCCACCTTGTGCTTCCATCTTGCTGTTATCAGCAGTGGGAAAAAAAAATAATAATAATCAGTTAGTGACGGTGTAGATATGTCACATGTTATCATAACCAGTTGAACTTTGCACAGCATAGTACTTTAATGCATATTTTAGTAAAGTGTATTGACAGATGTTAGTAGGCGCATGATTCAATAGCCTAGCAGGGCAGTGAAGTAGTCATTCATCATGGTATTACTTGCTTTTTATAATTGCTGCTAAGTCCACAGTAAATAAAGGGAAAATTGCCTGTTAAAGTTCCATTGCTACATTTAGTCATTCCCAGTTTGCAATACCAGTTGAATGGACTTTCAGTACTATACGCCTTGTATTTAATGAAGCGTGTCAGGATGTGTAACGCACCAACTGTTTGGTGCTTTAGTGTATATTTCTCTATTATAGTACAGTATGTAGTTTGACTGAGGTTAGTGGGTATACAGCCTGTCCCCTTTTTTAAGGCAAGGATTTCTCCCATATGACACCTGCTTCTATGTTCTTGGTACTGTAAAATAGTGAGGAGAGGCAGATCAGCATCATGGGTTGTGGTGGAAGCATATTAGACAGTTTATATACTGTAATGAGTGTAAAGTTGGTGCTGTAAAGGCAACATGTGACTTGCTTAAGTTTGTAAGAGTAGCAAAGTACAGTTTGTCTACATGAATCACAGCACCTTTTTGAGATAATACCATACTTTCTTCACAGGTGTTTGAATCCAAATGATATGCTAGATCTACCTATGAGTCAGTAATGTAGTTCAGGTGTAGAAAGTTGGTTGTGGAGGAAGATGTATTGGACAGGTGAGAGGTAAAGGAGGCATCTGCAGATGATAGTGAGGGTTGTCAGTATTCTTAAAACTTGAATTACAAAAGGAAGGAAAATATCTGATGCACATGAAGATAGAATGTCCGGACCTTCTTCAGTGCTACAATACTGTATTGACTTCAGTAGGTTTGGATACTGGCTAATCAAATACAAATATCCATAAGTACCATGTGAATATCCTTCAAAACTTAAGAACTTGAATTACAAAAGGAAGGAAAATATCGGGTGCACATGAAGATAGAATGTCCGGACCTTCTTCAGTGCTACAATACTGTATTGACTTCAGTAGGTTTGGATACTGGCTAATCAAATACAAATATCCACAAGTACCATGTGAATATCCTTCAAAACTTAAGAACTTGCTCTCCCCTTTGTCATGTAAGTTGTAAAACTAAGCCCTTAAGATGAAAGCTTATGTCAGTGGGATGCAGAAGGCTGGGAAAGAAGATATGAAGAGTAAGGTGTTGAAGTATGAGAAAGGTGAGTGACAGAATCATGTTAATGGGCAAGGTAAGGTGAAGGTAGTGTTTAGAGGTAACAGTGCAGGATATCATACACTGTGGTTAACCCGCCGAGTCCCACCAACGTACGATGCACGTTGCTACTTTTTTCTGCGGACAGACCCAACGATGTGCATTGTACGTCCTGCAGTTGCAAGGCCCATTGTGTGCACATTTCTGAACATTCGTGGGTGATTTTTGGTAGGCATATGTGGGAGACCTTCCTCTACCTGCTGTCAAGTGGGGATACTGCCTGGCCCCACCTAACCCCCCCTTCCCCCCCTCCCCCCACACTGGGCAATTCACCTGTTAGCAGTAACCTAGCCAGTAAAGGTATGTTGCTCCACGGTCTCTCCAATGACGAAATTCACGGTGAAAGTGATTCCTGAGGTGGAGGGCAAAGAAGCTAGAGGTAGAAGCAAACAGAAGTGATGAGGTGGTAATGTCATAAAGGAAGGTGCCATATACTGGGGTTTTGGGTGAGTAAACATTGCTTATAAATGCCTATATTATTGTGTGAAAACCAATATACTGTAGACTTGTACTACACATAAATTCGTACCAAATAAATGAAATAAATACGTAATTTAAAGTGGCTTGAATTAGTTAACTGTTCCATAGTTCGTTTTCCCTAGCCAGGTACCATGAAAAAGAAGGAACACGTAAGGTTCAGTGACACCTGTATCAACATTTTTTTACCTCAGGATCGCGATTTCTCCATGAATTTTTGATGTTTCTCACCAAAAGCGAAGGTTTCAGCCAAAAAACAAAAAGTCGAAAATCGGTCGGGATCTGGGGGTGGGCTGGGTAAATAACTGGTCGGGACTGGATGGGTTAAGGTTATCTTGTCAGTGATAATTTAGATAAAAGCTTAAATGTGTTGCCTAGAGATTGCCCCATGTCTCCCTTGCTGCCTGTAAACCAGTATCCAAGTACACTAGTTTATGTAATGTTGATGTATTAGACATCAGTATACAGTGAGACAATTGAGTATTACAGAAAGATGACTATATTATTTGTCAAATTGAAGTTTCACGGTTTAAATAAGCAACAGTATATGTACAGTAATAAGTACTCATCCTCTCTTGTGTATACTGTACAGAAATCTGCTGGTTTCTGTTGCCTTGTTTATTGTATTTTTATTTCAGTATGGCACTGGGGTCTGAATGTAGTTAGTTTTAGCAGTAGTACAGTAGTGTCAGCATTAGTAGATGCTATGATGAAGTTGAGGTCTTATAGGTATGCTGCATGGGTTTCATATTTCAATATAGTAACACATTTTTAGGGGGAGATTCTTGTTTTCAGCAGTTTTGGTCATTGTTGAGCAATATTTTTCCAATTTTGTCAGTACCCATCCTGCTTGCCAACACCCAGAAGCCGGTGACGTCTAATTCCTGTGGTTACAGCTGTTTCCTAATGATTTTACTCAACTTGAGATTGACCTTCTTGGAGGAGTTGGGAACATTAATAAACCCAGTACACTACGAGTTGAGTAAAGTCACCTGGTAGCCTGAAGAACAGACAAGAAAGATCAGTCCAGATCATTCCCCAAAATGACAGTTGAGTAACAGTACCAAGATTAGATTAAACAGTAATCTTGCCACACTAGGATTCCACTCAACGCCCTTGTGTAATCTGCTGTGAGCCATATGTACCTGATTATGGTTGCATTACACTTTTACCACATCATATTTATATTGCGGTCCAGTATTGTTTTTGAGAGGCCGTATTTGATATTGTATGATATGCGACGATTTAGAAAGTGATGAGTTACAAAACTGATGGCAGAATTGATGCTTGTGGTTAGTTTTCCATGTAGTGTACAGTGTGGGCAAAGATAACACGAGGAAAACTGAAGATATAGGGTTGTTATCATGTGTGTTATTTCATGAGGAAAACATGTTTATTTTCACAATGTAACTAATTCCTAACTTAGGCTAGACTTGTGTTCCCTGAGGCCAGGCAGTTCTTCCATAAACATAGTTGGTGCCACACACGCAAATGTCACCACTTGTGCACCAGTATTGACCATCTTCACTGTAACTAGCTTGGGCTGTCTCAGTCAGGACTGGTGTGAAAGTGTTATCAGGGATAATGGGTAAGAACAGTGATAAAGCCAGCTTGGAATGATATTTTTAAAATGTGTCATTGACACATAAGTCTGATGTGTGCAGGCAAAATGTTAAGCGAGACGTGCTTCTTGTTCGTGGTTGGTGGGTTACTAGTACAGTAACAATAGTATAGTGAATTGTGAGGAACATTAAGTGAAGACAGTTTTAATTCATTAACAACATGACAGTGAATTAACTTTAAATGAGGAATAACTACACTGTTCTTGTATAGCTGAGGTTATGTACCTTTATGGAAAGTTGTTTGATCATATATTTAGGTATCAGTGAAGGCAAGGGGTGGTTGGAGTTGGTTGCCCACATAATGCCACCCAGGGATGAGTGAGGTTGGTCACTACCATCTTAAATGTCAGGACCAACTTGCTTAGCCCCGTGCTCCTATGCTCCTCTATGGGGGCAGGATGGCACAGTCGTAGAGCGTCAGACTTGGAACTGGGGGGTCGTGAGTTCGAGCCACGCCTGGTATCTGCTATGCCGGGAGAGGTAGCGCCCTCCCTTAACACTGGATTAGATGATGAATGAGTGAAAGATCAGTGAAGGCTTCTTCTGCCAAGTGATTAATTCTGGGGTTCAGTTGGGGACAAAAGTTAGCCTGATATTTTACCACTTCTGCATCCAACATTCTGCTGCTGGATAGTACTAACCGAGTGTGGCTTGGTATGTTTCTCTCCTCTAAAGTGCTTGTCTTTCAGGAAGGAAAGTGAATGATATGACGTAATTGTGAAGATGCAGTGGAATAATTAGCAGAGTTATGACCTTGGCTGTACATAACTTTGCCTTGTCATCCTTCATCAGGAATGATGTGAAGTCTCTTACAATTTGATGATAAGCCTAGCTCTGTAATTTTCTTAATTGGTTACTGTAATTTTCATTATCCTTTATTAAAAATTTTCCATGCTTTAGTTATGTTGTATTGGATGCAGTTACTCAGGTTACCCTAAAGTTCAAGTACAGTATCTGAAGTTGTTGCAGGCTTATCATACAGGATGTTATGTCAGTGTTTTAGGGGGGTAATGAGATTTGTGCAGCTTATGATAAGTTAACTTTTAACACCTAGACTATGAGGCTTTGAATGGTGTGGACATGACTAGTACTGTACAAAGATTTTTCGGTTACTGTAGTCAGTTTTAAGGGTTCCATACATGTACTTATCCCATAGCCATATGGAGAATAGGAGGGTTAAAACCTCCTCACCTCTGCTTTGTTGTTGTTTGTAGTAGCTGGTTCAGGAATGATGGTGGCTTTAAAACCACCTCACCTTTGCCTCATTGCATGGTTTGTATCAGGCAGCTCAGGGGCTAAGGCGGCTTTGTTGTATCTGTTCTGATCTTATCTCTTGTCCATCTTACCAGCTTTATCAAACTACAGTGCTCCCTCTGCTTCCCCTTCTCCTCTCTGCATAACCCCAATGGGCCACCCCTCCCCTTTTTAGTTCCTCATCAAGTTGGGTGTGACCACCTAACAGTTCTATAATCTCTCCCCTTGTCTGCTGTCATTGACAGTTACCGGACTCTCTTCCATCTCTCATTACCATCCCAGTCCCCAGCTCTCCACCCCTTTCCTCATGTCCATTTGCCCCATACTGTACTGTACTAACTTGTATACCTCTTCTCAACAAGCTTTAAGTAACTGGCCACCACCTTTACTAACCCTTCCAACTTATTATCCTCCTCCTACCCCTGCCTACCCCTTTCCTTGCCTCTCTTGCCCCAGCTTATCTCCTTTCATCCCATCCTACCTTGCACCCTACCTCCCTTCTTCCCTACCTCCCATCTTCCCCTCCTCCCACCCTACCTCTCTTCTCTTCCTCCCACCCTACCTCCCTTCTTCCCTCCCTCCCTCCCTATCTCTTTACTGGTGTTATCAAGTTGTCTAGTGCTTTATCAGTTGGACCCATAGGGCATCAGTCCGGCCATTTTGTCTGCCGCAGAACAGCCGGGCTCGTTGTTTGTGTTGCCCTTACGTAGCTGGGTATATTGTAAGGCAGGCCTACCATCAAATTGCCAGTCTTCATATTCGTTAATTTTTTTTGACATTACAAGGTACGTAGTTACCTTTGAAATTTAGTTCTCCTCACTTCAACAATGGCTCAGGCTAAAGCACAGAAACCACAGAAGAAGGGGAGGAGTGAGGAGGAGATGAGCTTGCCTGAAATACTGAATTGGATTGTAGATGACATATTGAGTGACCCCCGACTGGGCAGGCTGGGAGAGAAGCAGTATCGACCCTACATAAAATATGGTGAGGTGTCTGGCAGGGTGGAAATGTGTGTACAGATCGTGTACATGTAGTAAAATAGGTATTGTGTGGATTGCATACAAATCATACCATGGACAAACAGTGTGTATTGGCAGTGTTATGGTGGGGTAGCTTGGTTCGGTATGAAATGCATCAGACCAACAATACGTGACATTTTGTATTACCATGGGTATAGTACTATTAAGGTGAAGGCCAGTGCAAGATGTGTTAAAGAGCAGTGAAATTTTGAGTGTGGGTTTTGAGTGTAGTGAAAGGCAGATGATGATGTACAAACCAAATGCCTTAGATTTGTTTGAAGAAACTTGAAACAGAGTAGCAATAGAACCATGATTTAAGATGAAAGGGGAGGAAAAATTTAAAGCACAGTTGGTATGTATCACGTTATAATAATTTGGATAAATTTTAAGTGCAGGTGCAGATAAATACAAGAAAAATTTGTGAATATACTCTACTTATTACTGGGACTGTTATTTGATGAATGTTCTAAGTTATTGGTTGTGTAAGTCAGTATCAGTGAGGGATTAATCTTTTTTTTTTTCTTACCTACTCAGTGGACCATGGCACATGTTTATTTGAAAACATAATTGTTGGAAGTTGTCACACTACTCTTGGCTTTGATATGATGTTAAACTGTCGTATGATATAGATTGTCATAAATCTTGTTAGGACTGCAGTTTATCACTTATTCATCCCGGTCAATTATACTGGGCAT
This sequence comes from Birgus latro, assembly GCA_018397915.1. Taxonomy (NCBI): domain Eukaryota; kingdom Metazoa; phylum Arthropoda; class Malacostraca; order Decapoda; family Coenobitidae; genus Birgus; species Birgus latro. Next base: position 18,106 of record JAGKTI010003348.1, read on the forward strand.
TTACTCTTATCTTTGGTAGCCAAAGAATTTACTGACATTTGGAAATGTTTATGGGAAAGATTTGGGCTCATATTCTTGTCAGCTTAGTTCATCTAGCACCTCTTTCTTCATAATTTTTCATTTTACACCTTATTCCACTGTTAAGTACTGTATGTTGGTTTGTGGCAGGTGGTGTGGTGCTGATCAGTCTTTACCTTGTGTTCGGCTATGGGGCCCAGCTCATCTGCAACACCATCGGCTTTGTTTACCCAGCTTACTGCAGCGTCAAGGTCAGTGATGGACAGTGGGGAGCAACAGCTTTAGAGTAACTCTAACGTGTTTGCTACAATAGCATCCTTTCATTGTTATATTATCTTAAACCATATGATAGCATTTAGCATATGAAACTGTTAAGTGAAGGGGTTACTGAAGGCTGCATCTTAACCCTGTATTGGAATGTCAGAATTACTTACCAATTTGGATAATACAAGATGTAGCACAAAGTATAGAGTGTGTGTGTGTGTGTGTGTGTGTGTGTGTGTTTTAAAGGGTAAAGTAAGAAAAAGGGGGCAAAACAGTTTGCTAATAATTTGACTTTAACAGGCCCTTGAGTCCACAAGGAAGGATGATGACACAAAGTGGCTGACGTACTGGGTGGTATTCGCACTGTTCTCAGTGTGTGAATTCTTCTCCGATATGCTTCTCTCTTGGTTCCCCTTCTACTGGCTGGCCAAGGTAAGGGCAGGTCAGGGCAAGGACAGATAGTTGCTGAACAGTCAAGGGATAGGTTTATTTTGGCTTAACCCTTTCGCGCACGGTAAGTTTTATTAAGTTTAATGGCTCACGATTTTACTTCCCCGCGTGCTCCGCTGGCAGTCCGCGGTACGCAAATTACATGTATTCTTGCCTCATTTTTGCCACCCAAACCTCAAAATGTTGCCCTGAAACTCACATCTTATTCGCCGATGTTTGTTCTAGCTGATAAGCCAAAAGAAAAACCAGAAAAATACAAATAAAAGTACACAAGGCCGCCGTGAATAAACATTTTGGAACGTTGATCTCACTTCCCAACATTGTCATTCGAGTGTTTTCCGTCATACAGAAAAATTTTATAAGTTTTGATAGAGAATTTCATTGGCTTTCTAATGAGGTATGTCCGGTTGTGATGCGATTTGTAGTTTTTGAGAAAATAGCCAAAAACTAAAAGCCATTTTCGTAAAAAAAATTGATTTTTGTTCAGGGAGGTATACTGCAGAAGTTTTCTCGCACTCCTTATGTTTTTATTACATAATCTTATGTAGAATATCATAAGCTTTCTCCTGATACCTTTTTGTTTTGATATGCTTCATAGTTTCCGAGTAAATCTAAAAAAACTACAGGGTACTTGCGGCCGCGGTGCACTTTCGTCATGCGTGCACAATAACTGCCTACGTAACCACAACTTTTCATTAGAGAAATTAAGTAGTTATGTCCTGTACATATGTAGAATTCACTGATCTTTATCATGGTTCTTACAGGAAATCGATACGTTCAATAATTTTGGAGTAAATGGACGACAAAGATAGAACACTCTTCCTCGCCCGCAAGCGAGATAAAAATGCTCAGTTTCCCTGCCTCACGAATACTTACATATTTTTGCTCGTTACGTTTTATTATTATTTTTTTTTACTCAAATTATACACGAGAAATATCATAAGCTCTTTGGTAGTGCTCTCAGTAACTCGACATTTCCACTAGTCTTTTTGCTAAAGCTGAACTTTCTTCCATCTCATATGTGTATATGTAAAAAAACAATACTTATTTGTGAAAAAAATATAGAAATGTAGAAACAGGTCAATGTACAAATCAACAAAATATGGATAACTCTCTTGCTCCAGAGGTGTTGAGCTGCTGGCAGGAACTTGAAGGAATTGAAGATGAGTTAGGTAGTGTGTGAGTTTTGTGTGTGTTCATGGGTGCGTGAGTGAGTGTGTGTGTATGTGTGTGTGTGTGTGCGTGTGTGTGTGTGTGCGTGTGTGTGTGGCGTATTCTCTGTTCCTTGCACCACGTTTGCCTAACACATGCGATGCACACAGTAGATTTCTCCACGAACATTCGCTGCACGACATACGTATATAATGTCATATCTGTCGCTGTGTGGCGTATTTTCTTGTCTCTGACCATTACGTAACTTTCCGCTGTCAGTCGTTTCGTTTTCGTTTCGTTTTTGAAGGCTCCAACATGCTTGCATGCGTCGGCCTTGGTCATCTAATGGCGGCTCTCCACGCCGCTCGATCCCTGGCAGCCTCCCTGTTCAGTCCCTTAACCCTTAAGTCACACTTA
>JAGKTI010003348.1:30421-58408 GCA_018397915.1 Birgus latro
CTCACATACACTCTCCTCCTCAGTCTTTCACTCTCCATCATACATTTATGCTGCTATAATTTCCTCATTCCAGGGCATCACCCTTCCCCATGTACACATTTACAATTACACTTCTAAGCCAATCATCTTGGAATATATTTTTGCATGCAGCACCTAAACTTGGGTGTGGGAATCTAACAGTGACTAAATTTTAATTGCTTTACTAAGAAAAAAAATTGATACAGTCTGTGGCTGGTAGCTTTATGTACCAGACTATTGAAACAGGGTAGTTCACTATTGGCAATAATGGTGGCTTTTAGAATTACCCCGGTGACATTACTTACTGAATATTGATATGTGGTTCATCCGCTCACCCTTGGACCACAGTAGCCAAGTGTGCTAGTGATGGTGCTGTCAGCCTGATAGCATCAGGATGGAAGTCCAGGCATGGGCAGCTGTTGCCTCCACCTATTATGGATTGGCTCGTAAAATGAGTACCCAAGGTAACACCTTGGGGAGGTAACTGGTAACCTGAGTGATGCAAAAGCCTTTGTATTTCATCTTAATTGAATGAATAACCCACTTAAGGGTCAGAGGTTTTAGTTATGGAGATGAACTCTGCAGGTATCTCATGGAATCTGCCACCCAATTACACCCCCCCTACCCCCTTATCCCTCTAATGGCTGCCTTCATCAACCAATGCCATACAGTATGTGTGCTGTAGGTGTTAAATTTGCACGATCTATAAAAAACTGCGAACAGCCATGTGAAGTGGATGAAGGTCTATGCTATGTTTACATGAACCTGCTCAACCATCCCAAGCACTTGAGCTGTCGGTTAATCTTGCATGTTGTTGCCCATTGGTTTACATGTTATTGAAAATATGCATTCATTTGATGAATTTCTCCATGAATCATAGTGAATCACCAGTTGGGTTTAGAAAGCCAAAAAGCACATTGTGAGGTGCACCAGACTATTCTCTTCACATTTGTAGAAAAAGAAAAAATGTTTTTTGAAATTTGAAAAAAAATGGTCCCAGGACTGGGCAGTGGTGCACACGAATGTGTAGTATTACCTCACTGACATTTATGGGTTAAAAAAAAATAAAAAGTTATATTGCATTCAAAAGAAATTACTTTGGAAGAGATGACTAAGAGCCAGTAATGGAGTACTGTATTACTGTATTAACACCTCCACTTAACTTTTTTTTCTTGCTGTTTCCAGATGATTTTATTGTACTTGACTTAGACCTTGAGCTGAAGAGGTCAGATGTAACTTTCATTAGCCTTTACTGAATGACAAGCCATTCCTAAGTTTAAAAAATTGTCTGGAAGTATCAAGAGTAAACTGCCAATAGATTCCGTACATAAATAAGCTTCATTTGTAATGTAACTAACTACATCAGGCTTAATAACTAACCATCCTTATTATTGGGATGCAGAACAAAACTTTGAGGGAAGGGACAGGAGGCCTCGCAAGACAACAACCCCCCCTCTCCCCTGCCTACTACTATCATCTTCGTCACGTCACAACAGCTACCACAGCCATGTGATATAACCGTCAAGGATGTGAACATTTATTATCATCATCGCTTCTATAACCCTCATGTACATATGCTGGCGCTTTTTTACTTTTCTTCTTTTCTAGCATATTTCGGGTATTCTGTCAGACAGGCGATTGTTTTTGTTTCTAGTCAGGAGCTAAAGTTTGGTCTTTAGTGTTTTGCATAATAGTGATTTATGGTCCTTTAAACATCATGTCCAACTAAAAGACACTTTATGTTCATTTCTTTAAACCAGTATACAGTATAATACTCTGCTTTGAGCTCACAGCTTTAATTTTTATGTATAGGAATTTGATTGTAGGGGAGAGGGGAGGCAGTTTAAAAGGCAGTCAATAATAATGTTGTTTAGCCCTTTCCTCCCCTCCTCTCTGGACCAGAGGCTAGACCAAGAGAGGTTGGTCTCTGACAAAAAGTTTGTGCTCCAGTGAGGCACTGTGTAACATGTTTCTTCACATCCTTTGTTGGTTAATAAAAGTTTTCCACAAGTCTGGATTGTTTACAATACTACTGTATATCTGTTGTTGATCTTTGAGTAGTGGTACAGGAACATACTGAAAAATGTTACCCAGAAAACTAACTTAGCTTTCATGTTTAAGGTGATCATACATGCAGTGGGATAAGTCTGCCAAGTGTTGTACTGTATACAAAAGATTAAAAGGGAAGGAGTAAATTGGTGTTCCACGAGTGATGAAAATTTGTTATAGGATGGTAAGGGATGTGTATATGTGCAGTAAAACAGTTCTTGGAGAAGGCACATTAGGACTAAAGTATTTACGGGTCTGGGAAAAGTGTACAACAGGGCGAAGAGGAAAGGATCGTTAGGTTATTTACGGATATATGATAGTTGTGGAAAACTGACTACTGTGAAGAATTACTGTGGTGGGAGAAAAGAATCTGAGTAAGTGGGTGTATGGGTGGTTCAATATCAGTGTTGGTGTCAGATGCATTGGGTTATGAATGGTTAAAAAAATTTATAAAAAGAGAGGGTCGGAATGATTAGTGTTGAAGATGAGTGGGTAGGATCCAAAAAAATGAAATGTTTCACAGCCACATAAAATGGAAGTGTAATGCATTGTTTTATTAAATCACCATTTAATAACCAATACAGTTCTTCACCTTAAAAAGTTCAGTTTAGTAACTGCCTCTAAGTAAAATCTCAGAGTTAAAAGTATGGTAAAACAGGTAAAATAAACATTTGCAGTTGTCAAATTGTTAGTCTAAATACTAGTCATAAAGCTAAGTAAGCTATGGTTAACCCCCCCCCTTTTCAGTACCTATATTACGTTCATATCATTTTACTGAATTTTGGACATCTTCCATACTGACAGGATTACCAGTTCTTGTAAGTACTTGTCAGTAATCCCTTCTATACAGTGATGCCTTCACTTTTGTTCTTGGTACCTCAAGACAACTTTTTAGAGACTAGGATGCACCGTAAAGTATAGTGATCCCTTGGTTATAGTAGTTTTCATTGTCACTGAGATGCAAGTATGCACTCCTGATGGTATAACTAAGTTTTCAACTCCAAAACACCATTGCCATGCACCTGAGCTGGTTCCTGCCAACAATAATTATATAGTGTCTGTTGTTTCTGGTAGCTTTGAGGGATTAAAAAATGAGGCCCTACTTGAGGAGTTAATCATGGGTGGTTGAGCCCCACTCTCTCTCTCTCTCCATCCCCTAGCCTCAGAATCCCCTTACCTCAATCAAGTCTCTATGGTACATGGTTCTACCTTATTGCACCCTCATCACTTTCTATTAATCTAACCATGCCTGTGTGTGTTCCTGGTATTTACCAAAACAGCATGCTTGCATTTAGTGGGTCTAAATCGGCTATTTTCAACCAATGTACCGCGAAGCATCTGTAGGTGTGCCACGGGAGTTTTGATAAACACAATGAAAAGCAAGAACAGGCCATGGCTACAAACACTGGAGGATGACTTTTTTTTTTTTTTTTTTTTTGTGTGTGTGTGTGTGTGTGTGTGTCCGACTCTGGGCATAAGCTTTACAGCCTGCTATCAAGGCCCAGCCGTCCTCCTACATACTACATGTCACCACTTCGGCGCTAACACCCACCGTCCATATTGAATACATGCTAGGGCTGTCTCATACAGGACTGGTGTATTGGTATTAGCGGGGTTATTTTTACAACATGTCGGCGGGTCTTGAGGGTATGCCTGTCAACCATTCGACCTCGGACAAGGAACATCATGAGAAAACACCAAGCACAGGTTTCCCACTGATATTTTTATGTAGGCAAAGGCTTTTTATTTTTATTCGTTTATATTTGAATTCAATCTATATTTGAAAGTTTCATTTTTGTTTAATGAATGGCATCTTTTTCAGTGACATTGTTTCAATGTGTCATAATAACAAATGCTGTATACACACAACTTTAAGACTCTTGAAAACTACGATCAACAATATACTTTTGGCAATAAAATTCAATAAAGTATTAGCTACAAACACATTATCATTGATTTTCTTTTAAATGATCAAAACTATCTTTACATACTGATGGTGCACCCTGACCATTTTTGTGCCTGGCTCACTGTTCCAGATGAAAAAGGTTGAAAATCACTGGTCAAAACTGTTGTAAAAGGGAAAATTTGGGTTTGCACTTGGGGTGCTTGGTACCAGTTAAAATAAATCCCAGAGGTTCTATGTATTCATTATCATGCAATTCCGTTTTCTCATGCCATGTTTGGTACCAATTTTGTGGGATAACCAAGGGATCACTTGATACACATCAAGAAATTACCTATGTACACCACAAGCAGAAGTGGTGGTGGTGTTAGTAATTAAAACAAAAATATTAGTTTACAGCAATATATCAGTCATTAAAATATCAATACGGAGGGATTCAAAATAATACAAAATGTTTCACTAACGTCAAAACATGTCACTTAGAGTACCTGATGCATTGTACACCACACACTGTGAACCATCCAACATTAAGAAAAGGCAGAAAACCTTACTGATATAATTATTAACCTTTGAATTAATACTGCTCTTTCTGGTACCATTAAAGTTCTACTCATCTCCTTTAATATGCCATTCATCATCATCATCATCCAATCCTATGTTGCCCCATGAGAAGTGTAGGAGCCCAGGGCTGGGCAAGTTGGTCCTGACATTTGAGATGAGAGTGACCAGCCTCACTCATTGCTGAGTGGCATTACGTGAGCAATAAACCCCAATCACCCCTTGGATATAAACCTTCACTGGCTCAATCCGACTGGAGCACTGTAATTACCCACTAAACCACCAGGTGCCAAAACTTGGTTATATGGTTACCACTGTGAAGCCTATGCCCAGAGTCGGACACATAAAAAAAAAAAAAAAAAAAGCAGCGTAGTAAATGGTTCCCTGATGTACTGGAAACCATTTGGCATGTCACTCAGTGTAGTTGAAAATATAGTCCAATGGTCATGGATTAATAAAAGCTGGCCCAGTTGCACCCCTTCTGTGCTGTAGTGGGGACAAAGATGCCTAACATGATCCAAACTGTTTAGCCCATGAAGCTAGGGGATGTTTTTTTTTTATCTCATATGATTAATTATTAAGATTAGGGGAGACATCAAACTGGAGGGGTTAAACATGGCATTAAACCCCTTCAGTATAAGGCCTTTCCTAACCTGAACAAAATAATCTGGCAGCTGCCCCTATATACTACGAAGATCCCAGATTCAAGAAGTTGGGGTATAAGACTGACCTGCTACCCCAGCAGTATATTATTTGGCTGAAAAACCTCCATTCACTTAAAGGAGGTTAAAACCATTGCAGGTAAGACAGACTCAACTCAGAGGTGCAAAGAGCTGGAATGGCAGATGGTGGAGATGGAAGGGGTGAGGGAGGCAGAAGGGTTGATCAAAGCAGATGAAGGCTTGACCAGGAGGTTGGGTGGGACAAAAAATGGATTAAGACCTCGTAACTTGGTCAACTCCCCTCCCAACTTCTCCTGCACTGCCGAAACCTGTCACAGGAAAGGAAAGATGGTGGTACACTTATTTCACAACCTTGACCTACATCTCTCAAATGTAACAATAAATTAACACTGGAATATGATGCTGGTCATAAAGAGGTTTGAAAATGATGTAGAACCCTAGCACTACTTTGTTCTGTAAGCTACCAAAAGGATGGTTATTTGGGCCACATTAAGGTAAGAGGTGTACAGTATAAAGGCAGACTGCAAATTCAGGTAACAGTAAACAGTACAGTAATGGTAATAGCCAGTCCCATATTACCACCTATGAGGTAAATTGGTTCAAGGTTAGGCTTCTGCAGTCCCACACATTTATGAGTAGATGATCATCATACTCTTCTTGATGGCCCTACTTGATCCAAAACACTTCCATTCCTCTCTTGGGAATTGAGCCTGTGTTACTCCAACCAGGGAATTCAAACCACTAGACCACCAGGTGCAAATTTAGATACAGTACTAGAAAGCATCTGGATAAATACTTTTGTGGTGGTCTGGCCATATGGAGAGGATGGAGAATTAAATACTGACTAGGAGAGTGTAGTGTATGTGAGTAAAGGGGAGGGGGAGACCAAAGATGAGATGATGGGATGGGGTGGAGAGGTATACGAGTTAGGGAGATGCGAATTGGAGAGGGCAGCCAAATGGCAGTGGACAGGTGACCTGTGACCATCCTTTATGAGATTATGGCATATGGCAATAGACTAAGTTAATGTACATCATCAACTCTGCCAACAAGAGGCCTGATAAGATGACAGCAAATTTTGGCACTAATCGCTTAGACACTAACTTTACTAGATAACAAACTGGTAATAAATAGTCCCTACTTTCTTGATGAGCTTCTCGCACTTGATTTCAAAGTAGGGGTCATCTGGGGAGAGGTCCTGGCTACTCCCTCCCTCCTTATCATCCTTCCCCTCAGCCTCGCCTTCCTCATCCTCAGGGTCTTGGAAGAGGGGGCAGTCTGACCCCTCGGAATCAACTCTGTAGGGAGGTGGGAAGTAATGTAGTAAGGGGAAACTGTATACTGTAATGAATGTAGGCACTCTTTACATACATAGATGGTCAATCATGTATATAAATATATGGATGAAAAAAGCTGCCGATGCACAAGCAGTAATGAGCCTCCCTCCCTTACCTGTCACTGCTGGTGCCACTGCCATCATTACTTGAGTCACCCTTCTTAGAGGTCTGTAGGGGTGAAAAGATCACATTAAAATACAATATTTAAACATATTAAAAAAAAGGGGGGGGAATTCTAGAACACTTGTAAACTTATTAATCACATACATTTATCAGAACCAATGTCGTACATCAAGCAAAATATCAATAAGCAGAGAATGACAACCACACCAAGTACTGTACTTAAACACTCAATACGATAATGAATTTTGTACAGTAGTGTTTTGTTGTCACTGCTGTCAGAGAGAGGGAGAAGAGGATCTGAGGCCAGATGAGAGGAGATGACAGAAGAATAGAGCAGAATGTTCAACCCTGTACATGGAGAGAAGACACATAAGAAGAGGAGACTTGATGGGATGAAACGAAACAGGAAGTGACTGGAAAAGAATTAAGTAACAAGAGGGAGAGGAAGTTCAGCCAACATAAACAAAGAGGAGACGAAGAAAGAGCAGAAGGGCATCAACTAACTCGTTTCTGGAATGCCTCTGGTGGGATCTGGAACAGGTGGGTGTGGTACTTTCCCAACTCCAGAGCCTCCTCTGCCACTTGTTTCACCTGCCTCATTGCCTCCACCACCCGCCCTGCACTTGCCGGGTCCAGTTCTGTTGGCTCCCCTCCGCCCAGTACTTGTGAGAGGTACCTGGGGGTTGGATGGCAGAAGGTCAACACCAAATTTATTGTCGAAGTTCTTTTAGCTGATTTAGGACAATTTTGGTGTGCTGAATCAAAATATCATATTGGTTTTGCTCAATCAGGTCAACTTTTTGAGCTATGGCCACATGTTGTTTTTGAGGTTTTTGTTTACATGTACCGGAATTTTCACTTTATATGATGCAAAATTCTTTTTTATTGCTTGAAATAAACGAACTCTGAAGAGTTTACATCCGCCAATTTATGACTAATTGGTATTTTTATTTTACTGGTGAATGAAATGGCTTCGACCAGAAGATCTTGCAAAAATTAGCCCGATGTATTCTGCTACATCTGCGGTGTATACAGTATAGTTCCTAACAGGAATCCAGTCACATGTTTCATAGAGCGTGCTTACCATGCTTATTTTGGTATTCAACTTGGTGACCAGGATAAAGCTTGGGCGCCACACATGGTATGCAAGACATGCACCGAGTATCTGCGTCAGTGGACTAAGGGCAAGAAGAGTTGTCTGAAGTTTGGAATTCCCATGGTTTGGAAGGACCATGGCACTGACCGCTACTTCTGCGCTATTGATGTGACTGGGATCAACAGAAAGAACCGGAGCAGCCTAGTATCCTGATCTTCAATCAGCACATCGTCCTGTAGCTCATTGTGATTAAATTCCAGTACCTGTCTTTGGAGAACTTCCTGACATTCGTGACGAAGATTCCTCCAGTGTTCAAGAAGATGAAGAAGAAGAAGTAGTTCTTGACGATGATGCTCCACATCCTTTTTCCCAAAAGGAGCTAAATGATCTAGTTCGCGATCTCAGCTTGTCAAAGTCCTCTGCCGAACTGTTGGCATCCAGATTGAAGGAAAAAAAACTCCTCTCTGACAGTGCTCGGATCACCTTCAAGAGTGCCTCTGAAGAGAAGGGCATGGTGTACTGTATTGCGCAGCTTCTGCACAAGCTTGGAGTGCCACAGTACGAACCCAAAGATTGGAGACTGTTCATTGACAGCAGCAAGCGATCGCTGAAATGTGTTCTGCTGCACAACGGCAACCAGTTTGCTTCTGTATCCCTCGCTCACTCGACTACACTGAAGGAGAAGTATGGAATGGTGAAGTATATGCTGGTGAAAATTCGTTATGATCAGCATGAGTGGTTTATTTGTGTCGACCTGAAGATGGTGAACTTTTTGTTGGGACAACAGTCCGGGTACACCAAGTACCCATGCTTCCTGTGCATGTGGGATAGTAGGGACACTGCTCAGCATTACACGAAGAAGGGCTGGCTTGTGCGGGAGGAATTGGTGCCTTGCAGAACAAGGAACGTCGTCAACAATCCTCTGGTGGACAGAGACAGGATACTCTTCCCACCGCTGCACATCAAGCTTGGTTTGATCAAACAGTTCACCAAAGCTCTGGACAAGCATGGTTGCTGCTTCACTTACTTGTGCCAGGCTTTTCCAGGATTGACCATGGAGAAGTTGAAAGCTGGCATCTTTGACGGTCCTCAAATCCGTAAGCTCATCAGAGATCCAGAGTTTGAAAACTCAGTGAACGAAGTGGAACTGGAAGTGTGGAAGGCTTTTGTTCCGGTCGTGAAGAACTTTCTTGGCAACAACAAGGCCAGTAACTACGCAGAACTTGTCACCAATATGCTGACTACTTTCAGAAACCTTGGATGCAACATGAGCATCGAAATACATTACTTATTCCCACATATGGATCGGTTTCCTGAGAATCTGGGATCAATGAGCGACAAGCAGGGGGAGAGATTCCATCAGGACATGAAAGAGATGGAGACCAGGTATCAGGGATGCTGGGATGCAGTCATGATGGCTGATTACTGCTGGACTCTGAAGAGAGACATCCCTGCCGCTGAGCATTCTAGGGTTCAAGCCCTGAATTTTGAACAATGATGATGTAACATGCAATTTACATGTACTTACCTTTATCAATGTCTGCTATTCAATTTACAGTAATCTATTTTTATAACATTCAATTAATAAATTGTGTTAAAAAACGATTTTTTCTCTTAAAAACCTATTTCGGACGAGAAATATTAACAAAAATCAACCAATAATGTTACAAAAATGTAATAGATTTAGTCAGAAGATCGGATTTTTAAAAAATCAACTTAGCACAATAACCTGACCTGATCGAGAGAAACTGATGTCATTTTCGGATTCAGCGGTGCAAAATTGTCCTAAATCAGTTGAAAAAACATAGACAACTTACAAATAATTTTTTTTTGTGACCCAGTGTAATGATTCTGTATGATGTGGGTGGGATAGGAGGGGTGTACATGTCTGGAGAAGGATACTGGCAGGAGATGGTAAGTGTGGATGGAGGGATGGAAGATGTGGATGGGGCTGGGTAAATGAGGATATGTGGATGAGGGTGCTTGTGAGAGAGGACAGGTATGGATGAAGGTGTGAGTTGGAGATGACAGATGAAGATGATGGTGTATATGAAACAGGACTGATACAGTGCCCTCATTATAAACTAAAGGATGTGGCCCAAATTATCACAACCACTTTCACACAACTGGTACTGTAGCTACAATGCACTGAGGGGCACTGGCAACTTAGTCTGTATTGGCAGGAACAAACCTTCAACAGGCAATATTTTTGAGACAAGTGGACAGAATGTTTGAATAAAATGTATCAGTAGGAGAGGACAGATGTAGATGAGAATGAAACTTTTTTAGTTTTTGTTCAACCTTATGTGGAAGTATAAAGGAGGCTTTGTGATTTGGTTCTTGAATAAAATCCATCAGTAGCAAGAATAAAAAATATATATATATATATAAAAACAAGACCACCATACTGCATGGGCTTAACTATGGCAACATAGTATAAAAAGAAAAATGAAAATGGAGAGCCTAACCTGTAGATCTGAGTTTAGTTAGGGTGGCAGTGGGTGGTTAGGTAAGGTCAGGATAGAGATCATATTAGATCAGACTAGGTTAGGTTAGGTTAGATTAGGGCCGTAATAGACTGACTTGTATATCTGTGTGTAGTTGGGTTGGCTGGGGTTGGCTGGGAGTGGGTGGTCCTCCAGGCTAGCTATACACGCCATTACCTGCAATTGACGATGGAGGACAACGTCAGTTATAGTGTTATCCGTAAGTACTGTATCATCTTCACTATCACGTTCATCACCATTTTCACTACAGTCATATTCATCATCACCATAATTATCTTCAGCGCTTATCATCACCATAATTATCTTCATCACTATTATCATCATCACCATAATTCCCCACTATTATCATCGCCAAAATTATCTTCACTACTATCATCTCCATAATTATCTTTACCACTATTATTATCATCATCATCAGGGTTAGGGGACTTCACAAAAAAATAAATAAATAAAATAAAAATAATTAAAATATGAAACTGCCTTACAAAAATGCATATTGGCACTGTATGTAAGTAAATATGCCCCTGTACCTTAGCCTAGTGGTTTGGTGGTGGAACTCTTTGGTCAGAATGCACTATAACTTAAACGTGCAACTGTTCCATCTCCACATTTGACTTTGTTTTCAGGGGCTTACGTCACTCTCCTACCGTTAAATGTTCTGGACTACAGTAGTCTAGCCTTGGGTACCTATGCTTCAAAAAGAGGCAGTACTGTATAGGAATGCCTCCCCCTCCCCCTCTTTTTTATACCTTGCTTAGGACTGGTGAATGGTCGCGTAGCTGGTATGATGAGGAATGCCTGCCTGGCTTCTTGATCTGGTCACTGGTGCCCTGGAGGCGATGGAGCCGTTGGGTCAAGTTGTACCACTTGTCCAGCCTGGACAATTTCTGCTGTGCCTGTGTACGCACAACACCCTGGTGCTTGGTACGTTCATCTAACCGCTGTGCGGGGAAGAAAATACATCATAAGTCACAGATTAGATGATGACTGACTTCCTATACTGAATAAAATAATATAGCAAAAATACTCTGTAAAAACAAAAAACTTTTGTAGATTAAATCTGTATATTACTGCTGTGAATACCAAATCTAGAAATATTAGGTCACTCTCTCTCTCACACCCACCTTCAGTGCCCTCCTGCGGTACCGTTTAATCGAATTGGACAGTTCCTCAGTTTTCCAATCTGGCAGTGCCTCCTTGAGGGCCTGTAAGTCTGTGCCATGCTGATACAGGGCCCCCAGCAGCTGCCACTTCTGCTCAGATGTCAACATCCTTATATTCTGAGGGTTTCATCAAAGAGTTACCAGAAGGCAAGGAGTGTGAGTTATACTCATTTACCTTTACCTGACCCAGACTTCCGTCCTTTTGCAGCTCACACTTCCTGTGCATCAATGGAGGAAAAAGGCAATACTATGGCTCTACACACCTTCCATGGTGCACCACTTCATGACTAGCATCATATTTAAATGTTAATAATCTGTTTCTAAAACTTATCACTGATGATGAAGATATAGCAATTTTAGGCCATGTTGGAATAAAAGTACTGTACAGCACAAGAGAAATAAAAGATCTGCATTGTTACAAATTTTATTAATACAGATCTACACTATGGCAAAGCTATATAAAGTACATCTGTTCTGGGCTGAATGGCAACACATAAGCCATAATCCAAAATGCAGAGACCACCATAAATATCACAGACCCTGGCAAAAGATCACAAATGGTCGTGCCCCATGTACTGTAAGATGTTTTCGAGCAAAACAGCTTTAAGTGAGATATACTGTACGGCTGGTTCACAGATGAGGAATTAAAGGCATAAAAGCACTCACTTCTCACTTCAAAACCACTTTATAATGACAAATGTTAACTTTAGTTCATCAGCAACCAAGTATTAAAAGATCTTTCAACGTGGGCAAACTGTATCTGGGACTATTACTGCCTAAGCCAGTGGAAGAAATTTGGCATTAATGAGGTACCTCCAGCAAGGATATGATAATGTAACAGACAACACATTTATGGTCAGGGACAACACTTTAATATTTTATCTCTACTACTGCACTTACTTTCCTATGCAGGCTATTATTCCTAAACTGTGAGACGCTTGGTAGGTGTCACTGCTCTTTGATATGCTGGAAATGTGAAGCACAAGCAGTTGAATGAACTTCTGTCCCTGATTATACAATGCCTAAAAAAGAGTATCCATACCCTTTACATTCTGAAACTGGACACAATTTTGAGTTATTTTCCATTGAATTCTTATTTACATATATTCATGGCATTTGGTGTAATGCAGCATAAACGTGGAACTTGCATTAACAATAACACTCGTGGCTCCAATCGGATTGAGCCGGTGAAGGTTTATATCCAAGGAGTGGCTGGGGTTTATTGATCACGTAATGCCACTCGGGGATGAATGAGGCTGGTCAGTCTCATCTTAAATGTCAGGACCAACTTGCCTGGCCCCGGGCTCCTATGCTTCTCTGTGGAGCGACATAGGATTGGATGATGGATGGATGGATGACTACTTTCACAAATGTCTGTCTTCTAAAAATAAAGCCAGCAACAACAATGCTCAGTATGAAGCCATACATCACACTGGTAAGGGCACTTTTTATGTGCATTACTGGTACACAGAGTACTGTACTGTACTCGTTGTGGCTGGTGAAAAGAAATTTAACTGGTAATCTGATGAATGCCAGTTTTCCTTATTTATACAAAGAACAAATTAAATATATTCAACATTCTCCAATACCTTACGCATTATATGCAACACCACAAAAGGGAAAGAAGTCAAGAATGGCCATGGCATAGGCACCTGTGCTGCAAGCAGCTTCCTACCACAGCCCACACAGTACTGTACTGGGGATCTTTCTCCTCTCAGTTACATCACAGAAGGGATGAATGAGTCCTGCTCTAGATGTACCCATACAGCATATAAAGGATAATACGATTATGATGATGCCAATGCGAAGACTTCCTACATTATAAATGTTTATTACAACTGATTCTGCATACTAATTTTTGTTTTGCTATCTTATTAAAGTTACTGTACAGTATAATACAGCAAAAGGTTCTTAGGTTCTTTAAGTTACCGTACAGTATAATACAGCAAAAGATTGTTTTAAGATTACATTCCAACATACCTGTCTTGCCTAGTAGCAGGATTGTGTAAAGAAGTGCTCAACCAGTGAAAGGGTCTGCTTGGGTGTGAGGGAGTTATATTTGCTAACTGTACAAATAAGGAACATAAGTAACTTGGCTGTACATTATCAATATACTGCACTGCTGCTCACATACTATGTTGTCTGCCCTCTCCATAAAAATTTGGGGAAAAATACTTCCATACACTTTACATGACATCACCATTAGTCTGCTGTTTGCACTGCACTTCAATACAAAGGTCTGGCATACCACAGTGTACATGAATGTTAGTGGATAGTACACAGTGTACAGTACTTAGATTACCTTATATAAACAACTACATGTGTCAAAACATCAGAATAGTTTACAGTCATTTTCCTCTGCCTCTTCAATCAATGGCTTCTCCCTGTTGTAGGTCGCCAGTCTTGGATTCTGTTCTGCCATGGCAGCGTAGGCATGACACAGTCGACTAAACTCGGGGATGGTCAGCTGGAATGGCCTCAGCTTCCGGTCCACATCAGCCACAGTGAACAGTTTGGTTACCAGTTCATCTTGCACAGCTGGGGGAAACAGTTGGGCTGCCCCACGATGGCAATACTTCTGTCGGAAAGAAAATATGCACCGAACAACTTTTTCCACCAGCTTAAAATCAAGAGGGATTTGAGGCTTTCTGAGTGGGATGAAGTGTGCAATGCCAACATCAACATCTGGTTTGGGCACAAAGGCACGGCCTGGGATTGTGAACTTATGATACACCTGACACCAGTTCTGGCACATGACTGACAAACGGCACCGCTGGGGATGGTTAGGGGGAGCTACCATGCGCTGAACCACCTCCAGCTGAAATGTCAGTGTCATGCGAACACGACCACTGACCCACGCATTTCTCTGACAGCTGATATCGTGAAGCCAACGGATGATGAGAGGTGTGGCAACATTGAAGGGCAGGTTACCAATAATGTGAATCTTGGGAAGGTTACCATCCCATGCACAAGCCAGGTCATCTAGGAACAGTTTCTCCATATTAAAGGTCAGTACATCACCCAGCTGAATGTCCAGTCTTCCCTGTGAAGCATCTTGGAGAAGCTGTAGGGTTGGGAGGAATCTCTCATCTTTCTCAATCACTGTAACACGTTCAGCGCCCTGCTCCAGGATACTGCGAGTGATATTACCCGGCCCCGGGCCAACTTCACACACATGGCAACCTCGTACCCGCCCGGAACTTCGCACTATCTTGCTGCTCAGCTTAGGGTCCAACAGGAAGTTCTGGCTAAGTTGCTTGAGGGCCTGGAGACGGTAGAGTTTCACAAGTTCACTGGTGGATGGCAGAGGGGGCAGCCGCAAAGCCGCCAGGCCCACCTGCCTAGCCATCACCTGCAGGTGTGGAGCCAGGACTCAACATATCTTCACACCTCGGTTTTTATGTTAAGAAATTATCATGTTTCACAACTCCCCACGAAATACTGAGGGAAAGTGGCTTTTATGTCAAGAAATTACCGAAAGTTTCATTGAGGACCTATGAAATGCTGTATGTGTTTAACCTACATTACAGTCATGACCCAATTCTACCAAACCATCAATCAGCAACCTACAAAACCTCATAACTACATCTGTGATTTTCTGGATTTACTGATTAATTATACTTGACAACAATGTAAGTGTTCTCATTTCATTTTTTATTCTTTTTATGCAAGGAAGAAAGAATCAAAGGCAAGAAGCCCACAAGATTATTCCAAGAAAAAAAAAAAACTAACAGCACCAACTTCAAGATTATTCATCTAGAGATGCATGGACACATTATGTTTAAAAGACTATCCCTACCATATAAATCTGGTACTCTTTAAAATATACCATACTCTTTTAATCAAAGCACTCTCCTCAATTAGCATTCATTTCCACGTGATTTGTTTAGCTGTGCACATCCCGTACATTTTGGACTGCCTACCCATACGCAGTGAGTTTCAGAGTTGGAGGAGGTATGGGATGTCACGACAGATGACAGTTTGATACAGTGTATAGTTAACTGAGCGAGGTATGGATAATAAAGATGCAAAAGGCATGACATGTGAATGTATGAAGTATGGTATGTTCAGTCCATAAAAGCACCAGTGAAGCATTCAAGTCATATAGTATTGTTTACAAAGGCTCTAACATGCCTGCATGTGTCACCTAATGATGGGTCTCCATGCTGCTAGACTTCTAGCAGCCTCTCTATTCCGTCCCTTGCCCCCGAGTTCGTGCTCTTATGACCTCGCCTGACGTTTTTTTTGGTGTGCCTCTCGCAACCCTATCCTTGATGTTCACTCTTCTCACTTTCTGGACCCAACTGTTGTCTTTCATCCTCTCAAATGCCAAATCATCTCATCTAACCCTCCTCATTACAACACCAGTTCAGTACACTCTAGTCCCATCCTTCCTCTCAACTCTTCAGTCACAATCCTAGGTCTTAGCCTCCCCCCACTTCAGGCCTCACGTTAAAGGGCAAACAACACATCCAGACTGGCCCCTTTCTTAGCTTAAGCGATATCAAGAAGCATAACTAATGCCATTCCCACCTTTTATGCAAATATGCTGGTATGACCGCTAACTTTCACAAAGATGGGGCTCGAAAGTTTGAAGCAGACTTGTACTTAGCTCAGAGCCTCTAGAGCAGACATCTTGTGTTTATTGTTGTTGTTGTTGTGATGATTAGAGGGTGCGGACGACATGCGACAGCCTGAGAAGGATCAATACTAATGGCCTGGAGAACCATGCATTTTCCTACGGTTCATCTATTTCCTTAATACACCCAAAAAGTCAAATACACCTTAGCACACAACTCCAGCATCTTTTAGAGATCTGTATGCTTTATTCTGGAGGAATCATTGAACACAAAATTGTGTTCGGGGAGTAAATACTTTGATGATTAGCTAAAAATTATAGAAGACTAAAGAGCATTGTGGTTGTCCCAATAAGTTACTGAATTCCATCATTTAATACTCGATACTCCTACCACTGTCCCGTGATCCTAGCAACTATAGCAAAGTTCCTATTTTGATTTAAATAATAAGTGTATCTTTGTATTAAATGTAATATCAACTAATAATACACTATTAAATAATTAGTTCTAATTGAAATATGGACTCTATATATTATTTTACGGAATCAATATTGTTTACAAAAGTTCAATTGACTTGTGCTGTCATATGATTGTTGTCTGCAGTAACATCGACCTGTCAGCTGTGCCCTCAATTGCTTCCAACAATCTTCACAGAAAAGCTCAATCAAAATGGCTCTCAGCGATGCCGATGTCCAGAAGCAGGTAATGTAGCCCAGTATGTTTGATATCATTTTTCAGACAGACCGAATATTGAATACATTTGTCATAGTGATAAGTTTAGTATGCACTTTGGTTTATTTTGTACATCTTTGAATTTAGGGATCACCTATTCAGATAATAATACATTTTTCTTAAGTTATGTACAGTAATGAATTATGGGAATTGGGAAGCTGTTGGATGTCAGTTTATTTTAAGGTGATAGTTTAAATTTTATCAATACACCAACATTTTTGAAGACTGTCAGCTGGTAAAATTATCGTTTCAACCCCTAACAGAATAAGGAGATTTTGAAGCCTTTTTTCAGTATTTTAGACAATTCTAAGACACTTTTCTTCTATGGCATTTTTCTCGCTTTTTTTTTTTTTTTTACACGATAACCTAACTTAACCTAACCTATCCTTGAGGAGTAAAATAAAAAATAATTTTCTACGAAAATGTCATAGAAGAAAAGTGTCTTAGAATTTTCTAAAATATCGCAAAATGGATCAAAACCTTGTAATTCTGTTAGAGGAGGAAACAGTAATAGAACCGTCAGCTGATATTTTTCTTCTTGATTTAACTAGGTTGTTGGTCATGAAACCAGATATGAGTTAACTGGTGTTTTCCATTGTATAATGTTTGGTAAGGAGAGGAGTTTTATGTTTTATTGTATGAAATGGCTCCATAGGCTTTGGATAGGGTCTCAGCCTTTAGTCTATATGGCCATCGTAGTAACCAAATGAGCAGCTTTGGGATTGTCTCTGTGGCTGTTCATATGAGGTTTAACTATATACATGTATGGTGAATGTTGAGGAGTACATGAAAACAAACCATTCAATGCTCGTTTACTGTTACTCGATCAGTTTTGTTCACTTGGCATGAACATGTAACCGAGGTATGCACAGGCCTAGCATACATACTGAACCAAGCAGTTGCATATTTGCTGAACCACTGATGCTGATCCACATATAATAACATTTGCTGTGAGTTATGTTCTTAGTCATGGCAGCAGCCTGTTCTCTTATGTAATACATTCTTTGTCATTGGAACTTCCTGCAGTTGGTTTGGAAATTTGTGCAGCTGCCTGTTCTCCTGGCCTAAGTTCAGCCTTACCCGAGAGTAGACATTAAACAGATTTTAGTACATTGTCATTTCATAGGATTTCACAGGTTTGCACTTGTTATACTTTCCTCTGTGTCATAACTGTTAAAACTTACAAACACAGCCATTACAACACAACTACAACATGCACTCCTCACCGTAAGGCTGGAGAAGGATACTTTTCCGTGGTGGCACCAGTATGACAGAACTTCTGCTGACCCAGTTGTCCTTCACCTCTCTGCCCTACAAATGTCCCTCCTTCTTTCCCCTAAAGGAGGATAATGGACTGCTGGGTAGCTTCAGCCTGTAGTCTACTGGGTTCGTATCCAGATCAGTCAGAGTTAGCGTTCAGGGCTCGGCATAATTACAGGAATACCTGATCTGATTTGAATCAAACTTAACATGTGTGCTGTGTGTGGGTATGAGAAGTGTTTTGATTTTGGTGCAAGTCAATCAGAGGTCAAGGTCAGAGTTCAGGCATGGTGTTGCTGTGTTCTCCCAACATTAATTAATTTATTTTTTGTGTATATTTTAGTGTTTGTCATTTCTCGTCTTACCACTTTCCCTTGTCTTAATCCACTGTCTCCCATCTCCACAGATCCACCACATGATGGCCTTCATAGAACAGGAGGCCAATGAAAAAGCTGAGGAAATTGATGCGAGAGCTGAGGAAGAGTTCACCATTGAGAAGGGCCGGCTGGTGCAGCAGAACAGACTTAAGATTATTGAGTACTACGAGAGAAAGGAGAAGCAAGTTGAGCTGCAGAAGAAGATGTGAGTGGGTTGGATAAGGCTTAACTGCATTACTTTTGTATGTTTATGAGCAATAGATAGATAGATGAGAGATAGAATTATGATACTGTTGATAAAACTGACAGCTTTGTAAAAGATATCATCATCATCATCATCCGGACCTCCTTTCCCGCCCTAGGGCAGGATGAGGAGTAGCAGTGTCCAGACAGCCAAAGTTTGCCCAGTTCAATGGGGCACACTTCCATTCGCTCATCATTCAAGCCCACGGGATCCTGGCTCCATCTAAAAGGGCAAAAAATTTCACCACATTCTTTAGTTTCACATATGCATGTGGTAAAATCATTAGGCACCATATAACATACACCAGTGTAGATAGAGCAGAACAACTCATGTGATTTTCAAATTACTGGTCTGTAATTCTTGTCATAAATGATACAAGCAAGTTGGAGTAGTGATAGGAAGGAACCAGCTTCCCTTTTTTGTATTAGTGCAATCCCACTGCTCAATACTGTGGTTAAAGCAATGCTTCACTTTATTTAACCCGCCGAGTCCCGACCGGTTTTTTTACCCAGCCTACCCCCAGATCCCAACCGATTTTCGACTTTTTGTTTTTTGGCTGAAACCTTCGCTTTTGGTGAGAAACATCAAAAATTCATAGTGAAATCGCGATCCTGAGGTAAAAAAATGTTGATACAGGTGTCACTCAACCTTACGTTTTCCTTCTTTTTCCGAGTACCTGGCTAAGAAAACGAAATATGGAAGGGTTGACTAATTCAAGCCACCTTAAATTACATATTTATTTCATTTATTTAGTACGAATTTATGTGTAGTAAAAGTCTGTAATGGTTTTCACACAATAATATAGGTGTTTATAAGCATTGTTCACTTACCCAAAACCCCAGTATATTGCACCTTCCTTTACGACATTACCTCCTCATCACTTCTGTTTGTTTCTACCTGTAGCTTCTTTGTTTCTTTGTCCTCCACCTCAGGAATCACTTTCACCATGAATTTCGTCATTAGAGAGACCGTGGGGCAACATACCTTTACTGGCCAGCTTACTGCTAATAGGTGAATTGCTCAGTGTGGGGGGAGAGGGGGGAAGGGGGGGTTAGGAGGGGCCAGGCAGTATCCCCGCTTGACAGCAGGTAGAGGAAGGTCTCCCACATATGCCTACCAAAAATCACCCGTGAATGTCGAAAAATGTGCACACAATGGGCCTTGCAATTGCGTGACGTACGATGTAAGTCGTTGGGCCTGTCCATGGAAAAAAGTTGCGACGTACACCGTACATCAATGGGACTCGGCGGGTTAATCCTGCAACACTCATGGAAGATCAGTAAAGCCTTTTAACAACATTCAGATCAGAGTTTTCCCTGCATGTGATCATGCTTGGGTCCTGTCAACCAGCTAGCAACTTCACTAGCTACATGACTACCACTTCCCCCACTGTTTTATACCTGTACAGTGGAGTGGCCTAATCCACGGCAATTAGAGACTGGTACCTGCCCATGAATTACGAAATCTGTAATTTACAAATTTAAAAACCAGTGGGAAAAAAGGATATTTAGTCTGGACCCTCATGAAACCCCCCTACAGCACCCTACCTACACCTAACTAGCCAACAGCAAATGCAAACAGACAATCTTAGAAATATTCAGTGCATGTATTTAACTGAGAGGAGCCTTCTTCTTGGACCCCAGCTGGGTCGAACATTACCTTGGGGGTTGGGGCCATCCATAACAGAGCCCAGGAAGAGGTAACCTTGACAAAAAAAAAATGGCCAGGTAGTGCTCAGAACTCACGGGGGAGCACACGTAGTTTGTGGTTGGCAGGACAGGAGGTAAACAAAACATGGTGGCGGTAGTGTGCACACTTGCCACCAGGGCCGGGCTGTGATTGGCTGCTGGGTCTAGGTTGTCTGTGATTGGCTAGCAGCCACGGAATACATCATGGGTGCTCGGATATTATAAATCACCTCGGAAATGAGCCACTTTGGAACCTAGGAACTGCTTTTTTCAATTTTTTCCATGGAATGAAAAAAATAGGGACTGATTGGGCAAAGTACCACGGATTACAAATCCATGGCTTACAGATATGCGAATTAGGCAACTCCGCTGTACTTGTATGTATATACAGTAATCCCTCTAATATCCGGACATCCAATAACCGGACATACTCACCAACCGGACATTCTGGGCTGCCCAACCCCCAAAATGAAAAAAAAAAATCTGAAAAAAATCGATTAATTTTCGATTTTTTGGGACCGCGTCAGTTTGAATTTCCCGCGCGCACCGATCCCCTCTGTTTACACTCGTGACGCCACTATCGGTCGCCATTACCCACTCCCCTCCTCCCTCGTGAACAACTCCGAAAATGGCGGCCGAAGTGATTGCTTTTGTGGTGATACCCTACCTCCTACAGTGCTTGATACTGCTCTTCACCTTCTTCATCATGTGTGTGATGATGGCCCCGCCTCCTGAGAAGAGGAAAAGAGTGGTTCTGACTCTGGAGAAGAAGAGGCAGATATTGGACAAGGTGGACGCCGGCTGGTCAACAGGGCGCATCTTACGTGAGTTCAGCCTCCCTCGCTCCACCTTGTTTGATATCAAGAAGTCCCGAGACAAACTACAGCAGTACACGGCTGATTTCGCATCGAAGACTAGACGAAACGTGCAGAGGAGGGTGATGTTTACTCCTAAGTATGCAGACATTGACCGCTCCATGTTGATTTCGTATTGACAACAACGTGCTGCTTGTGTGTTGGTACGTGGAACGGAGCTGAAAGCTGCTGCTGAGAAGTTCACAAGGCTCCATGGATCGTCACTAGACCACACGGGAATTTACTGTTGTGTACAGTGCAGTGAAGTGATGTTATTCCAGTTATAAAAAAAAAACTTTGTTGAAAGTGTTGGTGAGAAGTGCTGGTGATTCTCAAGTGGAAAGGTGTGTCAGGTGCAACGTTTTCCTGTCAGAGTCTGAGATGATAAGAGTGGGTTATTACATCAGGACGGCCGCTTTTTGTTCGTAAGTACCCTAACTTCATGCCTAACGTGTTTTCATCATGCTGTACATGTGTTAAAAAATTACCGAAAATGTTAATCATAATTTCTTGCTTGCTATTTAATTTTTTCATGCATGGTTCTTAAGTAAAACAGGTAGAAAAAAGGTTGAAGCAGTGAATTTCATGTCCGGTCCTAACCTAACCTAACCTATGGTTACCATAAAGATTTTCATGCCTAACCTGTTTTCATGATGCTGTTAATGTGTTAAGAAGTTACCCTAAATGTTAATCATAATTTCCTGCTTGCAATTTAATTTATCCATGCATGGTTCTTAAGTAAAACAGCTAGAAAAAAGGTTGAAGCAGTTAATTTCATATCCGGTCCTAACCTAACCTAACCTAACCTATGGTTACCATAAAGATTTTCATGCCTAACCTGTTTTCATCATGCTGTACATGTGTTGAAAAATTACCCTAAATGTTAATCATAATTTCCTGCTGGCTATTTAATTTTTCCATGCATGGTTCTTAAGTAAAACCGCTAGAAAAAAGGTTGAAGCGGTGAATTTCATGTCCAGTCCTAACCTAACCTAACCTAACATTGTGTTAATCATAATTTCCTGCTTTTAATTTAATTCTTTCATGCATGGTTATTAAGTGCACCAGCTATGAAAAAGGTTGAAGCAGTGAATTTCATGTCCGGTCATAACCTAACCTAACCTAACCTAACCTAACCTAACTTAACCTAACCTAACCATTTTTCTGGTAGCAATTAACATCATTTACTGTATTTGATGCTTCGTATCCAATAATTTAGTGCATAAAATGTGAGAAAAGATTATTTCCATGTCCGATACTTACTTATACTATGCTGGCAAGTTCGAGCTCCTATGACACACTCACCCCTAAATCATCATTTTTTGGTTAAAATTCAATAAATTCATGCTATGTATGCATTATTTATGTGAAAAGGGACCTAAATAAGTGCTATACATGCCCACTAGGGAGGTAGGAAGGTAGTTTTCTGATTTAGGTTAGGTTAGGGTCATGAAAAACCAGTGCTGGAGCTTCAGGACCAATATCCGGACAAAACCAATATCCGGACATGCCTTTGGCTCTATTACGTCGTACTGTATATATATACAGTACTCATCTGAGGCTCTTTAGGTTTTTTGACACAGAGTGTAGAGGAACTGACTGCAACTGTGTCCTTTTTGCCCATAAACAGTGGAGCCTCAAACCTACTAAACAAGTCTCGGCTGGAGGTACTGAAATCGCAGGAGAACCACATTAAGAATGTGCTGCAGGAGGCCCAGCAGAAGCTCCACCTCCTCACGCAGAACCCGACCATGTACGGAAAGCTACTGGAGGACCTTATCTGCCAGGGCCTCTGTCAGGTGAGTTATGCAAAGGGCACACACTATCCACAATTTATATATAAGGGATGAGTTGTAAATTATTGCAACTTCTGTACAATTGTTACTGTAAATTAGAAGTTGACAAATGAACTTCGTAGGTAGCAGTGGAATTTGATATGCTTTTTAATTAGAGCTAAATAGTGAAAGTGGAAGTTAAAGAAGGCTACTTATAATTTGGACTTTGTAAAATGGACAGACTTAAGAGGGAGTATAGGTAGATAAATTGATGTGCACGTAGAAAGGCAGGTAAAATGAAAGGAATGAGGAGTGACATAAGTAGATGGGTTGGGAGATAGTCGTGGTTACAAGTCTCAAAGTGAAACCATTTAAAATGAGGAGTAACTGAAATATTAGATAAATGTAGAAATTTTAAATGTAGAAATTTTATAGGTCTCTCCTTTTTGGTAATTACTGGAGGACTGACTATACTCTATTTTTCTCCAGCTGATGATCCACTTTCGTGAATGTGCACTCCTGCCGCGTGATTGGTTGGTTTCAGTTTCACGCTTGAAGTATCATATTTACAAAAAAACAGTTGTACCTTATATTCCAATTCTCATAAATGCTGTTTTGCATTGTCATTGTACTATACAAATAGACATGAAATGAGTATGTATCCTTGCTTCACTCAAACGGACAATGAATTTGAGGAAGTTGAAGCTGAATTGAAATATTTATTGTTGTAAAAGGTACAGAGTTGTTGCATCTCTTATAAATAAATAAATATATATACTGTATATACTTACGGATATATATACTTGTGGATAATAAGGGCGAAGGTAGCGAAGCAATGGAGTAGGTGTGATCCATAATAAAGTCTGACATCTTGCAAGACGAGACTTGTTTCTCCTGCCTGGCCATCTCTCGTGTCCCCCTCCTCTGTAGCGATTGTTCCTTTCACCTCCCCACTTCCACCAAACCGCTAATTTACTTAGAATGGTACTATTGTATAATGTATAAAGTGCCTAAGTATGAACATACATTTTATTTGCACTTACCCAGCCAAAAGCATTTATTTTATTTTTTTAATATAGGGAGAAGCAACAACTCTGTACCTTTTACAACAATAAATATTTCAGTTCAAATTCAACTTTCTCAAATTCATTGTCCGTTTGGGTGAAGCACAGATACTTCCTCGTTTCATATCTGTTTGTACAGTACAATGACAATGCAAATCAGCATTTATGAGAACTGGAATATAAGGTACAATTGTTTTTTGTAAATATGATACTTCAGGTATGAAATTGAAACCAACCAATCATGCGGCAGGAGTGCGCAGGTGCCACATTCACGAAAGTGGATCATCAGCTGGAAAAAAATAGAGTATAATCATTATACATGCTACTGTAAATATGTCTAAGGGTAATTGAATGGTCAGTATCTGTTTATTTGTATCAGAACACAGTATGTTAGTTTCCCTCTTTGACAGTTACTGGAGCCATCGCTAATAGTAAGGTGTCGTCGTGTGGACCAACCGCTAGTTGAGGCGGCCATTTCCCGTGCCCGGGAAGCATACAGAGCCATATCAGGCCGGACATGCAAGTTAGAGATCGACACTGCTAACTGGCTTCCTGCTGAAATGTAAGACTGCAGTTACTATTTATGGCACTCCAAAACACAACTTGCCAAACCCCAGTACAGTATAGCAAAAAAATGAGATTAATATACCCTCGCTTCTTCCATCCATTTCTCAGTTTCATTTCATTTTGTTCTTAAAGGCTCCAACCTGGTTGCATGCATTGGCCTTGGTCACCTAATGGCAGCTCTTCATTCTACTTGATCTCTGGCAGCCTTCCCGTTTAGTCCTTTATCCCTGAGGTTACACTCAGTGACCTCATCCCAGGTCTTTTTCAGTCCACCTCTCGCAACCCTACCCTTAACATTAACACTTCTTACTTCTGCACCCATTTATCATCCCCCATCCTCTCCACATGCCCAAATCATCTCAGTCTACCTCTCCATCACAACACCAGTACACTCCAGCCCCATCCTACCTCTTAATTCTTCTACCTATGTCCCATGAGAAATTAATGTACAGTAATCTCTTGATCATCCAGATGACCACTACCTGGACAATCCATTACCCGGATGCTGTGATCTGGTTGTTCCAAACCATTATTCATACATTTTTTCCCACTGTCCTGACAAAATGCTTGCATCTGTTTGGAAATTATGGTCCCGTGAAAAATTCCTGCAGTGGCGCCGCCATATCTTGCTAGTTAGTTTACCCAGTGTCTACCCGAGACCCCCCCCCCTCGCTCACTTTCAGTTCCTGCACGGCGATGTAAATAGTTGTCATAGCTGTGCACGTGGTGGTTTTTGTGGTTGTTCCCAACTTGCTTTTGGCCCTGCTGTTCCTTCCATGCCTCTTGCTAGGGTATGTGATAATGGCCCCTTCACCAGGGAAAAGGAAGAGGGTAGTGCCGACTCTTTAGAAGCGGGAGATCCTGGATAAGATTGATGTGAGGTGGTCGAATTGTGAGTGTTGACACTGATTTTATTCTAGCTTACTGTACTGTACTGTACCATGATTTTATTCTGTTTTAGGCCACCATGATTTTATTCCATTATACCATTATGTTTTTTGTGCGCACTGCATTTTAAGGTCTGCTTGACCAGATAGAGGAGTGTTAAACAACAGAAACAAGTGTTGTATGTACTATAGTGGCCTCTTACACTGGCTTTCAAAGTTAGGGTATGTATGATTGGTGGCCAGGGATGAAGTCCACTATCTGGACAGAGCCACAATCTGGACATGCCTTTGGCTCTGTTACATCAGATAATCGAGGGATTACGGTATTTATTTTTACTCTACGAACTACTCTTGTTTTGCTTTAGTCTGAACAGCTTTAGGTATTGTTTTAATTGCTGTTAGCTTCATAACAACACTGTATATACTGTACAGCAGCATTTGAAAGCATTGATCATGACTCATGTTATCGTAGGATTTCGTCAGAAAGAAAAGTTACTCATATGCTGTATACTTTACTAATGTCTGTGTACCTCTAATAGTATTAAGAGCTAACACCAGATGATGGAATAAAGAATTTAATGGTACTGTAATTTGCATTTTCATGGACATCATGATAGAGAAATCGTTGTACAGCTGCAAGTGACTGTACACTGAGTGACAAACCAAAAGGTTTCCTGTACATCAGGAAACCATTTACTATAATAGGTGGTAACGATATAACCAAATTATGGCACCTGGTGGTTTAGTGGGTAATCAAGTCACGCCAATCAGATTGGGCCAGTGTAGGTTTATATCCAAGGGGTGGTTGGGGTTTACTGCTCAGGTAATGCCACTCAGGGATGAGTGAGGCTGGTCACTCTCATCTTAAATGTCAAGACCGACCTACCTAGCCCCAGGCTCCTATGCTCCTCATGGAGCAACACTGGATTAGATGATGAATGAATGAATAATAATAATAGTGATAATGATAATAATAATAATGTAATCATGCTTCCTTCATCAGCTGTGGTGGTGTTGAGATGGTGACATCTGGTAACCGCATCAAGGTGTCCAACACACTTGAGGCGCGTATGGACATGCTGGCACAACAGATGCTTCCTGAGATCCGTACAATGCTGTTTGGTGCCAACCCCAACCGCAAGTTTGACAATTAAGGTCCCCGGGAGGTGTAAGATAGAGAGGTTGTGAGAGGGACGGCAGAGAGGTGGAAGGGGGATGAAGGTAGATGTGGAAGAAGGAAAGGGGGATGAAGGTAGATGTGGAAGAAGGAAAGGGGGATGAAGCATAGATGAGGAGAGTATACATAATACATGACAACTTGTTCAACAATTGAGAGGAAGGGAAGGTGAAAATATGAGTGACTGTGAGCTGCAAGGCTTTTGGGGTAGTTGCACAAAATGTTTTTTTCTTTTTTTTATGTTGCACAAAAGACAAGGATTAAGAAACTTGTCATCTGTTTCATAATGATGACATCTTGTTTATTTTATTCTTGCTACTTCCAGTTGATTTTTTTTGAGAGTAGGATAGTTTTTTTTTTTTTTTAAGAGGAAGGATTAGACACCTGTATAGCCATACTAAACCCCTTTGGTATAGAGGCCCCAACTAAGTTGAAAAATTACAAACTGGAAGGGTTAGATATAGCCTTACTAAACTCCTTCAGTGTGGGATGCTTTTACATAGTAGAAGTGTTTTGGACTGGAAGGGCTATTATTATCCGTACTCTGTCCCATCAGTATGAGAGGCCTTAACTAAGTGTAATAAAATTGTGTGGAGGCAGCAACAGCGAGCCAATAAAAGATGTCACTTGGATTCAGGAGGTTTGCATTTGCAGCATGATGAACTCTCATTGATTTTATTATTGCTACGCCAAGGCTTTTGTTTATAAGTTACGAAAGACTTTGAAGCTCTGCTAACCTGAAATATTGTCTGAAGGTAGTAGAAATAAAATAAATATTGTATCAGATTGAATGGGGTATATGGAAATTCATATATCTTAATTTTATCCCACAAGCAAAATTGCCAAGATGTGTATCATCGACAGTTCGTTTTCGTTTTCGTTTTTGAAGGCTCCAACATGCTTGCATGTGTCGGCCTTGCTCACCTAATGGCGGCTCTCCACGCTGCTCGATCTCTGGCAGCCTCCCTATTCAGTCCCTTAACCCTTAAGTCACATTTAATGACCTCATCCCATGTCTTTCTCGGTCTACCCCTCCCAACCCCTCCCCCAATATTAACACTTCTCACCCTCTGTACCCAATTATCATCCCCCATCCTCTCCACATGTCCAAACCACCTCAGCCTACCTCTCCTCATCACAACACCAATACACTCCAGTCCCATCCTGCCTCTCAACTCTTCTATCATAAGAGGAAGGATTAGATACCTGTATAGCCATACTAAACCCCTTTGGTATAGAGGCCCCAACTAAGTTGAAAAATTACAAACTGGAAGGGTTAGATATAGCCTTACTAAACTCCTTCAGTGTGGGATGCTTTTACATAGTAGAAGTGTTTTGGACTGGAAGG
>JAGKTI010003349.1:0-10978 GCA_018397915.1 Birgus latro
CTCTGGAACTGTCTTCCTCTGTCTGTATTTCCTACTTCCTATGATCTCCAGTCTTTCAAACGCAGTGTGTCCAGGCATCTCGAATTGAACGGATCTTGAATTTGGCTCTCTTTTGTACTGTTTTTGCTTTTTCTTGGAAGGAACAGTATGCAGGCCTGTGGCCTTTGGTTCCTTCTTCCTTGCATAAAAAAAAAAAAACAAGACCTACAACCCAACATCACCCCAACCAGCCCCCACTAGGACACTTAGTCATAGTTGCTCGACTCCCTACCCCTGACAAGATTTCACCACGCTTCATGGGACCCTACACCATCACCAGCGTCCCCAACCCCTACCAAGTCACCATCAAATATCACAGTACCCATCGCACATACAGCAACCGACATGTGCGTCCATTCACCGCCAAACAAGCCACCCTCACAACCCTCAACTCACCACGCCACCTCACCACCAGCGGCCCCCCCCCCTCCCCCCCCCCCCCCGCCTCCCTCCTCACCCTCAGCAACCTCACCTCAGGCTTTGCCTCCTGCTCTCACGCCACCACCACCAACCCAGCCGTCCAGCCCTGCGATTCCACCAAACCTTCCACCGCACCCCCACCAACGCACACCTCCCATCGCCACCCACACACCAACCTAATCGTCCACTCCACCACCTCCACGCCCCTCACCCACCCACACCACCACCCCGACACCCCCTCAGGAATGCCGCACCCCGCCACCAGTGCCCTCAGCACGCCCAGCCACCACACCACCCGCCGGTCACCACCAACACCAGTCCTCACCACCACAATGACCCGATCTGGCTACCTCTCACGCCCCCTACCCAGATATACCACCACACCTTCACCCACACCCCCAACATCACCCACACCACCAAAAACACCCACTCCCACCACCCACACACCAAACACAACCCCTATCACCCTCCCCATACACCAAGCACAGTGGAAAATCCCACTCCTTCAACTCCCCAGAGAGAGGATTTGCACCCTCAGATATGTGTTGTCAATTACTAATGCTAACGAGTAAAGAGATTACGAAGTAGTGTTGCATTCAGCCAATCTTCACCACCCTGTCAAGAGCATCTTCGCCTCGATAAAAAAAACTGAGTATACCCAGCAAACAGCCACAGGACACCGACCTGCCACCATCACCGACGATGAGGATCCAAAGATTGACGTTGATTCCAACCCAGAGAAAACACCTGCATGCATGTGGGACACCTCACCAGCTCTGCCTCCTCCACCACGCACAACACTCCTCCACCTTCCGCATCACCTACACGCCCCATCAACACCCGACCAGACCACCGACCACTGGACCAGCTTCCTCTACAACCTGATGCCTGCCCACCAAGCTGCCCTCTCAGACACCTACCACCTCCAGCCACAAGGAGGTGACTTTCTCCCCCGCCACGGTGGTAAAATGCCCACCCTGACACGAGAAACAGGGACATATGTCACAACCCCCATCCTAGGAGGAGACCACAGAGGGGCAGATTTTGCAACACCCACCCGAGGAGGAGACCACAGGGAGGCAGTTAAGGAGTGTAAAGGCTCAGACAAAAAGGGGCTCACATCACTGACCACCTTACATCCCTCTCGCCCTCAACCCACGACCCACCAAGGTAGCAGTTTCAGCCACCTACTCTCGAGCCATGACAGCCCTTGCCAGGTTCGGGGAGGGACTACCTCTTTAGTCCCAGGCAGCGCCGTGACACAGGCCACCATCTGTGTCGGGTTCAAGGCAGAGCAGGCCATCATCCCCTCCTGAGCTGTTACCCCCAGTAGGACTGCGACACAGGCCATCATCCATGTTGGGCAAGAGGCAGAGCAGGCCACCATCCACTCCTCACCTGCAGTCACCTCTAGGGGCAGCACCGCGACACAGGGAACTGTCCGCGTCGGGCAAGAGGCAGAGCAGGCCACTGTCCGTGTCGGGCAAGAGGCAGAGCAGGCCACTGTCCGTGTCGGGCAAGAGGCAGAGCAGGCCACTGTCCGTGTCGGGCAAGAGGCAGAGCAGGCCACCGTCCGTGTTGGGCAAGAGGCACAGCAGGCCACTGTTCGTGTCGGGCAAGAGGCAGAGCAGGCCACCGTCCGCTCCTCATCTGCAGTCACCTCTAGGGGCAGCACCGCAACACAGGCCACCTTCCAAGTCGGGTACGAGGCAGAGCAGGTCACTATCCGCTCCTCCGCTGCACCCTCCTGTAGGACCACGACACAGGCCACTGTCCATGTCAGGCATGAGGCAAAGCAGGCCACCGTCCGCTCCTCACCTACAGGTAAACACAGGAACAGCGCTGCGACACAGGCCACCGTCCATGTCGGGTATGAGGCAGAGCAGGCCACCATCTGCTCCTCAGCTGTTACCTGTGGCGGTACAGGCCACCATCTGTATCGGGCAGGGAGGATCGGCCACTGTCCATCCTCCGGCCGCCCCCTCTACAGAGTGCAGGACTACGACACAGGCCACAGTCCATGTCAGGCAGGGTGAACAAGCCACTGTCTGTTCACCTCCTGTATTCCCTGGAGCTAGAGGAACCACCATGTCGGCCACCGTCCACACGGGAAGGGCAGAGCAAGCCACCGTCTGCTCCCTATCCTCTACTCCTAGGATGTGCCCTAAGGAAGACGTTCCTGGCTCAGCCCACCACCATTCCTGTGGCCAAGTGGGACTCTCTCTCCCCACAGAGGTGAACCCCTGGAGGAGCTGCAGTAGGAGGAGATTTGGAGCGATCCTGTAGTCAGCCCAGGGATTCACGCCCTGCAGCCAGTGCCCTGATGATGACCCCCAACTGCCGGACTCCCAGTGGAAGAGATACCACGGACCACCCCTGATGGCGACTCCACCTAAGGCAGACCGCAGGACCCAGACGCCCAGGGATGTCTCAAGGACTCAGGGCGTGATCTACCCAGCCCTGCTGGCAGGAACTCTGACGCCCGGAGTAGGCGCAGACAAAAATGCCTGCTTGCCCTATTCAGACTGATTCCGAAGAGTAGAACCCCACAACGAGGCCCTGACAGTAAGGGGCCACCCTCCACGCCGCCCTGCAGCCCAGCTGAGATGACCCAGCCCCTGATGAGAGTCGTGTGTCTTCTACAGGAGGACGACTGCCCTGGGACTCCCCCTACACCTGGCAGCAGCCCAAGCAGCCCAGTCCCAAGTTCTCTAGTCTGATCTGTGTTTTGTGCCTAAATAGTGTATTGTAAAATACTGTATCTGTATCTTGTCAGTGTTGTAACTAAGGTAATATATGTTTAAGGTTAGTTCAGCCTAGTTTTATGCCGTTCCTTTAGTTGTATGCACTAGACCCAGTCTTGAAAAGAACCCTAGAACAGTCTCTTGTGACCAAGGTGCAAGAAGTTGAACCTTGAACATAAAGCATAACAGGAAATGTTCCCCCGAGCTAGACCTATATAGATCATACAGCCCTGCTAAGTAACAGGAGGGCGCTACCCCTCCCAGCATGGCAGATACTGTGCCTGGCTTGAACTTATGACCCCACAGTCCCGAGTCTGACGCTCTACCACTGAGCCACCCTGTCCCACTCCTCCCCCGACAGAAAGAGAGATTGAACAGCCAGCATGTTGGTGTCGTGAATGGATGCCTGCTGGGCATCACTCAAGTACATATAAAGATCAGTGATCACAGCGAGATAACACCAGGCCATTTAACTGCTTTTCATATTTCATAGCATGTTTTTTAACATCTGTTATGCTCTGTTTGCACAAATGGTGATTTCTTCTTAACCACTTAACCGGGGGCCGTCACTTTCGTGACACTGGGTGGCGATGGCTCGAGCCATGGGCCGTCAGTTGGGTGGCTCTGTTTTCTTCTTCAAAATATAAATATATATGAAAAAATGTTGGAGAGTCCTGAGTGCTATTTATATCACTCAGGCTAGCTTTGGCCTATATTTTAAAAAAATAAGTCAGAGTGCCAATTGCCACCAGCTGGAAGTGCCAGGACCGCTTCATACAACCTCGCGGTTTAGGGGTTAAGTAAAGCTGTATAAAACTGAGATTTTCCACTATGTATCAGCTAAGCTTATTTCAAAGTATATAAAAATCTGGGACGAGTTGCCAAATGACGCCAAATCAATTAACACCAGCTGTTTAATTATTATGCCCCTGGTTTTTCAGTTTGATGGAGTTTGGGTTGAATTTAAAGACTGTTGTTCCATCTATCCATAGCCAGATGCCATTATCCCGTAAGGGGTGGCCGTTTGTCTTTGAGTTAGCTGTTTTACAGGGAGGGGCACTAACCCTTTGCCAACCCACTTGTTGGCACGTAGGGAACACATATGGGTTGGTTATATGGTTACCACCCGGCATTGTAAATGGTCTTCTGGCTGATAGGAAACCATTAGGCTTGTCACTCAATGTAAAGCCATCTGAAAAGGAAAGAAGAGTAATAAAAACTGACAGGAAAGATGGCAGAAATAGGAAGCAAGGGCAGACAGAAAAAGTGATAAAGATAAAAGGAAGTAGGCTGCATTACATCAAGTGAGTAGATGATGGTTGCCACCAACCAGATTGCTGTTGTTCTTAATATTCATAAGTGGCCAAAAACAGGTAATATAAATAAAACTTGCCTAGCAATGCTGGCGACACACTTGCATACCAGCTTGATCGCTTCACCTTCATGTTGCATACAGTGCACACCCACACAATGCGAACTCACACAGTGCGAATCGCCTACAATGCGAGGTCAGCCCAGAAAATTCTTATTTTTATCAAATGCGTAATCTGCTAATCGAACTTCCCAACATGCGAATTAGCTGTATGATTCCAAGGCAAAAATGGACTTCCCTCCATTAATACGAGTGTTGGGCTGGACAATGCGAATCAGTCACACGAAGGCAGGTGGCTGGCAACCAGCAAGATTCAAAATGGTGGGCAGCTGACAAGCTATCTGCATGCCATCTACTGACATTTCTGGGTAAACAGACGCTTCTTCTCCATACTGCTGTGAGAACACATGTTGTACCTCGCATCCTGTGGTCCATTTTACCATCATAGCAGTACCTACCTGTTCATCATGGTCTCAGCTGTTGACTTTGAAGGCTTTCTGGCACCTCCAAGAGACCTCAGTAGTGACAGTGAGAGTGACAACGGAGTGCCCCGCCCCACGGGGCAAAAGTAGACGCCTCGAGCCTCGGGTACCCATCCCCTTCCTTTTCAACAAGCTCAGAAGTCACTTATATAAAGGTACATGGTGTTCTATTCATTGTTTTATTTCTTGGTCCAGATAGAAGTACTATCAGACAAAGTATCAGCAGGGCAGAGTAGGCTGGAAGGGACCTGAAGACCAAGCCCTGGGTGGGCTGTCCACCATATACCATTTTTCCCCTAAGTTCTTTGGTTCACATAATGCAAAATAGTAGAATGTAAGGGTGCACACAATGCGAGTTTGTGGATTAAAAGGGAGTCAGAATAAGTCACAAAGAAGGTCCATGAGTGTTACTGAACCCAAATACAGCACAATCAAAGCATTAATAAGGGCAAATAGGCACCAGTAAAACAACACATCACCACCCATTTTGCAGCTACCAACAGACTTTGATGTAAAACAATGTAAAAAAAAAAATGATGCCCGAGCTACATCTCCATCAATCATATAGCCCGGCTAGGTGACGAGAGAGCGTTACCTCTCCCAGCAGGGCAGCTATGCGGGCCGAGTGCGAACTCTTGTCCTTTCGATCTCAAGTCAGGCCCTCTACCACTGAGCCACGCTGCCCCCAGTGAAATCACTGTGCTCTATAATATGAAAGGGCTATCTCTGCAGCAAGCGTATGATTTTGGCTGCCATGCTGAAACACCACACTCGTCGCCTCCACAATGGTATTGCAATTGGAACACTGTTCTTAGCTTTCTGTCTCTGTTTCGCTGTTGCTTCCGTAAGCTGCGCAGAGGACCATGGCACTATATTTTCTGGATTCAGATTTCAAAAGGTGCAGGCATCAGGCATCGTGCATAAACATGGCTGTCACTACATCAGCGCTGTCCTGGGCCCTGGCAGCAAGCACACAAACTACACAGCACTACCCATGAGAAAGCCCTCCATATTATAGAGCTCAGTGAGTAAAATCTGTATGTAGAGATGAAGATTAAAATGGAAATCCTCAGTAGCTCAAATTAAGAGAATATACTACAATTATAGCGACATTTATTCATCACCCAATTGTGAATCACAGCAGGTGATGAGATGGATTTTTGGACGAATCTGCAGTCAGGCACCCTGGCTGTGAGATATTTGCACAAAACTGCCACCATGTCAGCTGACCAATCAGTAAGCATCTGAAAGTACTGGCTGTTGTATCTCTTTCTACAGGGTCTCTAGTGAGTATGTCTGAGGCAGTAAGTCTGTGTGGTGAGCCAGGGGTGAGGGAGTACATACTGTATGTGTGGTGAAGCAGGAGTGAGGTGGTAAGTATGTGTGGTGAGGTTGGGGTGAGGTAATATGTGTGGTGAGGCAGGGGTGATATAGTATGTGTGGTGAGGTAGTGGTGATGTAGTATGTGTGGTGAGGCAAGGGTG
Organism: Birgus latro; assembly: GCA_018397915.1. Lineage (NCBI taxonomy): Eukaryota > Metazoa > Arthropoda > Malacostraca > Decapoda > Coenobitidae > Birgus > Birgus latro. The sequence goes on from JAGKTI010003349.1 coordinate 6,542, forward strand.
ATGTAGTGAGTATGTGTGGTGAGGCAGGGGTGAGGTAGTGAGTATGTGTGGTGAGGCAGGGGGGAGGTAGTATGTGGTGAGGCAGGAGTGCAGTAGTAAGTCTGTGTGGTGAGACAGAGGTGAGGTAATATGTGTGGTGTGGCAAGAGTGAGGTAGTAAGTATGTGTGGTGACATAGTGATTGTGTATGGTGAGGCAGTAAGTATGTGTGGTAAGACAGGGGTGAGGTAGTAAGTATGTGTTTAGCAGGGATGAGGCAGTAAGTATGTGTGGTAAGACAGAGGTGAGATAGTAAGTATGTGTGGTTAGGCAGGGGTGAGGCAGTAAGTATGTGTGGTTAAGCAGGGTTGAGGAAGTAAGTATGTGTAGTGAGGCAGAGGTGAAGAAGTACATATGTGTGGTGAGACAGGGGTGTAGTAGTGTGTGTGGTGAAGCAGGGGTGAGGAATTAGGTGTAGGTGGTGAGGAAATAGGTAGGAATAATACAGCTAATTCGCATGTTGGGAAGTTTGATTTGCAGATTTCGCATTCGATAAAAATAAGCATTTTCTGGGTTGACCTCGCATTGTAAGGCGATTCACACTGTGTGTTTGCATTGTGTGGGGGTGCACTGTATGGGATATGAAGGTGAAGAGATCAAGCTGGTCTGCAAGTGTGTCGCCAGCTTTGCTGGGCAAGTTTCATTTATTTTACCTGTTTTTGGCCACAGTTATGAATATTAAGAAGTAGTTATGTGTGGAGAGACAGGGGTTAGGTAGTAAGTATGTGTGGTGAGGCAGGGATGAGGTACTAAGTATCTGTAGTGAGGAAGTATGTGTGGTTTGGCAGGGGTTAGGTAGTAAGTATGCATCACATGTAAAGGATGAGGTAGTGAACATGTGTGGTGAGGCAGAGAAGTCATATGTGTGGTGAGGCTGGGGTGAGGTAGCAAGTATGTGTGGTGAGGCAGGGATGATGCATGGTCAGGCAGTAAGTATGCATCATAAGGCAGGGGTGAGGTTTTTATGCATGGAAGAAGGAACCAAAGCCTACAAGCCTGCAAGATTGTTCAAGAAAAAACAAAAACAAGATAACAGAGCCAAATTCAAGATTTGTTCATTTTGAGCTGCCTCGACACATTGCATCTGAAAGACTGGAGGTAATAGGCCACAGGAAATACAGACAGAGGAAGACAGTTCCAGTGCTGACCTGTTGCATACATGAAGGACTGAGAGTAATGGTTAACTCTTGCATTAGAGAGTTGGGCAGAAAAGGGATGAAAGATTGTTGCTAGATGGGTTCTATGCACCCACTGTAGTGGTGGAGGGATGCAAGCAGACATTTTAGAGGAGCAGTGACTATTGATGTAGCAACAGAAAAGAGATAAAGATCCAAAAGTGCAGCAAAGAGACAAAGGTTGAAGAAAGCCAGTAAGAGGAGGAGAGTTAATGAAACAAAAAGCCTTTGACTCCAACTAGCTGAGAAGAGCTGTTTGTGGGAAAAGGTAAAGGTGGAAGCATATGCCATGAGACGCTTAGCCGCGATGCTCATCGCAAATCCCACTCAGCCCTACCTGAATCCTGTCTAGTCCTCATCCAGCCTCCCAACCATGTGCAGATCCCATGTGCAATTACCAACCACAACCATGGCCAAATCCCTTGCCCCACCCCACCCAAATCTCCCTCCCTGCCCCATCCAAATCTCTTGCCCTGCCCCATCCAAATCTCTTGCCCCGCCCCACCCAAATCCCTTGCCCCGCCCCTCCCAAATCCCTCATCCCACCTCACCCAAATCCCTTGCCCTGCCCAACCCAAATCCCTTGCCCCATCCCACCCAAATCCCTTGCCCTGCCCCACCCAAATCCCCCACCCCGCTTCACCCAAATCCCCCTCCCTGCCCCACCCAGATCTCACGCCCAGCCACAAGCTCAGCCACATTCAACTCTCACGCCCAGCCAGTGCCAAATCCTACATCTAGACACGCCCAATCCCAACCAGTTCTAGTCACGCCCATATCCCACGTCCAGCCACACTCAAATCCCATCCAGTTCTAGCCAGTATCCCACATCCAGCTACGCTCAATCCCAACTAGTCCTAGCCACACCCATATCCCACGTCTAATGTCGCCCAAATCCCAACCATTCCTAGCCACACCCACATCCCATGTCCAACCACAAGGGCCTTTGAGCCTGTAGCAGGTTATTCACCCAATAACCTGGGATACAAGGCCACTGCATCATCCAGGTTGCCACAGTTACCTCCCCTAGGTGTTAACCTAGGCACTCATTTTACCTACCAATCCATAACAGGTGGATAGACACCTTAGTCAAGTGACCTCAGCTGCCCACACCAGGATTTGAACCCTGACGCTAACGGGTTGGCAGCTTCGCAGTTAGCATTGCTAACCACTCGGCCACCGCGGAAGCCTCCCCACAAATGACACTTGTGCTCTACACTGGGGTAAATAAAACCCATGAACAAAGTCAACAACTGTGTAGGGGGTAGGGAAGGCATGGAGTCAGTTTAATGCACTTAATCTCTTGGAAGCAGATTTTATAAGACAGGTACCATGATCTTCCCAATATAAATCCCCAAAGAATGAAACCCCATGAATGTTTAAAGATGATGCAGGATTGGGTTGGATATTGTTAACAATATAGGATACTCATACGGAAGATTCTGATGGGTTGAACAACTTAAGAATTGAGTTTTTGATGTGTTAAAAACAAAAATACTTTTACCCCAATCAAAGATATGAGCCAAGCCAGACATTAGGTGTGCCACAGCTTCATCCCTTGTTTGCTGAAGTAATTGCTAAGATGGACACTTAGAGAAGTGAATGGAAAGGTGAAGGGTGGAGTCATCAATGTATGAGAGGATAGGGTTAGATATACGGCTTAGAAGGTCACCGATGAATAGAAGGAAGAGAGTTGGTGGCAAGACAGAGCCTTGAGGAACTCCACTACTGATAGCTCTAGGAGAAGAATGGTGGCCAACAGTAGCTACAGAACGACCAGAAAGGAAGGTAGAGATGAACACACAGATAGAAGGATGAAAACTGTAAAAGGACAGCTAGGAAATTAAAGATTTATGCCAGATTTGATCGAATGTCAAGTGCAGTGGCAAAGCTTTCTCCAAAGTCCTGAAAGGAAGATGACCAGGAGTCTGAAAGGTAGGTGAGAAGACTGCCAGTGAAGTGTTAACCCATACTGACGATCAGAAAGACCATTGTGATACAAAAGGTTCATTAATTTTTTGTTTTTTCTAAGAACAGATTCAAAAACTTTTAAAATACAGGATGTTAAAACAATTGCGTGATAGTTGGAGGGCTAAGAATGGTCACCCTCCTTTGGAACAGGGTGAATGAAAGCAAACTTCCATCAAGAAGGAAAGGTATAAGCTGACAAAGGCAAAAGTTTACCTAGGCAGGGTGTAAGCACAGAAGCACAGTTCTTGAGGACAACAGGAGGGACCCCATCATGCCGATATGCCTTGTTAGTACAGTACTGAGGCCACTGATGACAGAAAATACATCAATTGAAGAAATTTCTATGTCAGCCATGAGGAAGTCAGAGGTGGGAAGTCATGATGGAACAGCACCAGAATCATCTAAGTTGGAACTGGTGGAGAAAGACTGAACAAAGAATTCTTCTTTATCAGTAGAGGAAATGGCTACAAAGCCATCAGAGTGGAAAAGAGGAGGCAGGGATGATGAGATAAAGTTGTCAGTAAGGTTTTTGGCAAGGTGCCAGAAGGAGTGGGAATAATATGAGATGGAGAGTTCAAAGCATTTACTAGTACTATTACATAAAATATTTTTGCTCCAAATGACTTTGTTAAAACACATCTCCGGCAATGAAGGGACTTGAAGATTGTTTGCCTTCCAGCACAAAAAGTCCTTCCCAAGCTAAATACAGTAATATCAATTAACTGTAAGCAATGGCAATGTGAACCCAGTGGACTGCAGGGTTAAGATGTCCTCCTCTTGCAGTCCACCACCCTCATTTTGGGGGAACAGGGAGGGAACCGAGTGACATTTGTACAACCAGGCAGCTCCATAGGCCAGTTATATCACTACCATCACATGAAGGCCTATTCTGCAACACCAGATTAGGAAGAGAATTGTATAATAAAATGCAGCAAAGAGGTAAAATGATTAAGTAAATCCTTGACCTACACCTATACAGAGAACTGGGTTTGTCAATCACACAAAAGGCCCCCAACCAGGGAAGATCCGCGAGAGATTCGTTAGGTCCACAGCCTCCTGGAGGAGAATTTCCACCTGCTGAGTGACGGTGCGCAAAAGTCCATCCACATGACCTTCCAGCTTCAGACGGACTTGTTCCAAGACTCGCTCCGCCATTGATACTGTTGGTGCCATGACTGGGATAGAAAGGATGGAAAAATGATTAATTACATAAAACGAGAGAGAGAGGGAAAAATGATTAATTACATAAAACG
>JAGKTI010003349.1:11078-58407 GCA_018397915.1 Birgus latro
GAGAGAGAGAGAGAGAGAGAGAGAGAGAGAGAGAGAGAGAGAGAGAGAGAGAGAAATCTATTTTTCTCTCTGTGGTCCAAATGAAGCCATCCTCAACATCCACCAGCTACTGACACACATGCAGAATTACAAGACTGGTATATGAAGCCAATGACACTATGGATGGTGTAGGAATGAGTTAAAAATTAGTAGGTATGAGAAACATAAAAAAATAATAATAATAATAATACAGGTAATAATAATAATAATAATAATAATAATAATAATAATAATAATAATAATAATACAGTAAGCGTAATAATATGGTAGTAATAATAATAACAACCTACTTTTTTCCCTGACTAGGTTAGGTCAGGTCAGGTAAAGTGAGGTTAGTCAATGGAAGGCAAGGTTAGGTTACATTTCATTATGGCAAACATACATACCTACAGCATATTCCTTGTCAATATTCTGTAGCCGAGCAACTTGTTGTGGCGACAGTGTCCAGTGGTAAAGGGGATCATGGCGGAGTGCCTCCACTACAGTAAGCAATACCTCCCTACACTCACGCAACACACGCAGTGTTACCTCACTCTCACCTTGAAGACTCCCTGCTATGCCCAACACACCCAGACCATCAACCATGTCCTACAACATATACAAATTATTATTATATAAATAAAATGCTGCAATGCATGTGTACTGTATCTGTAATTCTGATTATATCTATGTCATGGGTGTGGATGCCAACCATCCACTCACTTGGTGTAATGCTGCTTTCAGGTGAATTTAAACTGATTGACAATCTAAATGGTTTCCTGTAGCCAAGGAAACCATTTATTACGATGGATGGTAACCATAAAACTCAACAGACAGCCAGTGGTCTAATGAATTACAGTGTTGCTATCAAATCTGGTGTGTAAGAGTTTACAACTGATGTATAGCTCGGGTTTACTGATTACAAAAAGCCATTAATGGAACAGCAATTGGTCACTCTCAGCTTAAATATCAGGATTAAATAGCCTAGCCCCAGGCTCCTACACTCTTCATGAGGCAATAAAGGAAACGATGATAGATGGATGGGTGGACAGGTGATGGATGGTTAATTCTGGTTATCTGCACAATGCTACAATTCTATCACTCTGTCTCATAACCCAGTCTCTTTTTATTTATTTTAAATTATGGTTGCTATTGTTGTTGTTGTTGTTGCTTGGACTCCAATCCCAGGCTCATTTGGATGTGAACCAAATGGACTGAAGGAAGCCAGACTCTTTAACTGGTCACTCTCAGAGATCTTTTGTTTGGGTTAGGTTCAGGGATTGTCTGTGCTGTGTGGTGCATGATGAAAGTGTGTTGTGGTGTAGGGGGCTACACTGCAGTGTGGGTAGGTGGATTGTCTGTGTACTGTATTTTGTGCTGGTACGACCAGGATGAGTGATGGCTCCAACACACTCTGGACAGGTGTACTCACATTTCCCTGTGTAGGGTAGTTTCTGAGAGGTGCATGTCTGGTGGCTGGTTCTTGAAGGATAGTCTCTGGCTAAAGGTTTTAGATGGCTGTGGTGGCTGTGTGTTTATGTATACATTTGTTAAGTGTAGGAGGGGGGAATGTTGAGATGCTAGGGAACCCTTCTTCTTCTTCTTCTTCTTCTTCTCTCTTTTTTTTTTTTTTTTAAAGAAAGAATGAACCAAAGGCTAGGAACCTGTGAGATAGTTTCCTCCGAGACAAAATCAAAAACACGATAACAAAGAGCCAAATTCAAGATCCGTTCATTTTATTTCGAGATGCCAGGACACACTGCGTTTGAAAGACTGGAGATCATAGGCAGTAGAAAATACAGACAGACAGAGGGTGACAATTCCACAGCTGGCCTGTTGCATACATGACGGACTAGGAGTAACGGTTAACTCTGCTAGACGGGTGCTATGTGCCCACCACAGTGGTGGAGGGACACACAGTTCAGGGGAGTAATGACCACTGAAGTAGTGACAGAAAAGAGATAAACTTGCAACAGTGCGGTGAGGTGACAGAAGTTGAAGGAAGCTAGTAAGAGGAGGAGAGTTAATACGATGAAAAGCCTCTGACTCCACCTTGTTGAGAAGAGCTTTATGTGGGGACCCTCCCCACACATCAAGTTGTACTCTACACAGGCGTGAATAAAACCCGTGTATAAAGTTAACAACCACTCACTTGATGCAGTGCTGTTCTTGGGTGTCTGCCCTTTCCTCTCTTCCTTCCATCCTCCTCTCTTTGTTTCCTTCATCCTTTCCTTATCCTTCTGCATGTGAGTGACTTTACACTCCTTCTGTCTTTCTTTCTTTCATTCTTTCCCCTCCGTTCTGCCTATGGGTGACTCTAAACTGAGTGACAAGCCAAATAGTTTCCTGTACACCAGGAAACCATTTACTATGCTGGGTGGTAACCATATAACCAAATTATGGGGCTGGTGGTTTAGTGGGTAATTAAAGCGCTCCAATCAGATTGAGCCTGTGTAGGTTTTTGTCCAATGGGTGGTTGGGGTTTACTGCTCATGTAATGCCATTCAGGGATGAGTGAGGCTGGTCACTCGAATACTTTTGAAACACAGGATTTGAAAGCAACTGGACGAGTGTTGGAGGGTTGACCATTCCCAACCCTCCAACTATCGTCCAATTGCTTTAACATCCTGTGTTTCAAAAATATTCGAGTCTGTTCTTAACAGAAAAATTTTAAAGCATCTTTCCTATCACAACCTTCTTTTTGATCATCAGTATGGGTTCCGTCAGGGATGCTCCACTGGTGATCTCACCTACCTTTCAGACTCCTGGTCATCCTCCTTCTGGGACTTTGGCAAAAGCTTTGCCATTGCACTTGACATCTCAAAGGCTTTCGATCGAGTCTGGCATAAATCTTTAATTTCCAAACTGCCCTCTTACGGTTTCTATCCTTTTATCTGTGCCTTCATCTCTAGCTTCCTTTCTGGTCGTTCTATAGCCGCTGTTGTAGACGGCCATCGTTCTTCTAGATCTATCAACAGTGGTGTTCCTCAGGGCTCTGTCCTATCACCAACTCTATTCCTTTTGTTCATCAATGACCTTCTAAGCTGTACATCTAACCCTATCCACTCGTACGCTGATGATTCCACCCTTCACCTTTCCATTCGGTTCCCGTAATGTCCATCTCAGCAGTTACTTCAACAAGCGAGGGATGAGGCTATGGCACATCTAATGTCTGACTTGACTCGTATCTCTGACTGGGGCAAAAATAATCATGTTGTTTTTAATGCATCAAAGACTCAATTCTTACACCTATTAACCTGACAAAATCTTTCACAGGAGTATCCACTTATGTTTAATAACGTCCAGCTCGGTCCTGCATCATCCCTGAACATGCTTGGGGTTTCATTTACTCAGGATTTATCTTGGAAAGAACATATTACATCTCTGGTGAAATCTGCTTCCAAGAGATTAGGTGTGCTAAGCCGACTCCAAACCTTCTTCACCCATGCACAGCTGTTAACTTTATACACTGGTCTTATTCACCCCTGTTTAGCGTATAACTCTCATATGTGGGGAGGCTCCCCACATGCAGCTCTTCTCAATAGGGTGGAGTCAAAGGCTTTTCGTCTTATTAACTCTCCTCCTCTTACTGGCTCCCTTCAACCTCTGTCTCTTTGCCGCACCTCTGCATCTTTATCTCTTGTCTATCAATACTTCAATGGCCACTGTTCCACTGAAATGTTTGCTTGCATCCCTCCACCTCTACGACAGGCAGGTAGTACTCGTCTAGCAACAAACTCTCATCCCTTTTCTGTCCAACTCTCTAATGCAAGAGTTAACCGTCATTCCCAGTCCTTCATTTATGCAACTGGTCAACTCTGGAACTGTTTTCCTCTGTCTGTATTTCCTACTTCCTATGATCTCCAGTCTTTCAAACGCAGTGTCCAGGCATCTCGAAATGAACAGATCTTTAATTTGGCTCTCTTTTGTATTGTCTTTGTTTTTCTTGGAAGGAACAGTTTGTGGGCCCATGGCCTTTGGTTCCTTCTTCCTTGCATTAAAAAAAAAAAAAAAAAATCCCATCTTAAATGTCATGACCAACTTGCCAAGCCCTGGGCTCCCCTATGCTCCTCTTGCAGCACCATAGGAATGGATGTTGGATAATGATGGATAAAGTCAACAACTGTGCAGGGGTAAAGAAGGCACAGAGTTGGCTTAGTACACCTAATCTCTTGGAAGCAGATTCTACAAGAGAAGTAATATGATCTTTCCAACATAAATCTCAAGAGTGTTTACAGATGATACACGATTGAGTTGGATATTGTTAAAAAATCAAGGATATTCCTGTGGTTGATTCTGTTGGGTTGAGACATAAAAAGTGAGTTTCTGATGCACTGAAAAAAACAAGATTACTTTTATCCCAATCAGAGATATGAGCCAAGTCAGACACTAGGTGTGCCATAGCCCCATCCTTAACTGTTGCAGTAATTGCTGAGATGAACACTGCAGAAAGCAAATGGAAAGGTGAAGGGTGGAGTCATCAGTGTATGAGTGGATAGGGTTAGATATAGGGCTTAAAAGTTACTGAAGAGGAAATGGAAGAGTTGGTGATAAGACAGAGCCCTAAGGAAACCACTATTCATAGCTCTACAAGATGAACTGTGGCAGTCTATAACAGAAAATACACAATGATCAGAAAGGAAGCTAGAGATGAAGATGCAGATAGAAGGATAGAAACCGCAAGAGGGCAATTTGAAAATTGAAGATTTATGCCAGACTCAATCGAAAGCCTTTGAGATGTTAAGTGCAATGGCAAACCTTTCACCTATGTCTCAGAAGGAGGATGACCTGGAATCTAAAAGGTAGGTAAGACGATTGCCAGTGGAGCATCTCTGACAGAACCAATACTGATGATTAGAAATAAGGTTATGATTGGAAAGGTGCTTTAAATTTTTTTAAAGAATACGCTAAATAACTTCTGAAATACAGGATGTTAAAGCAACTGGGGGATAGTCAGAAGGCTGGGAATGGTCACCCTTCTTTGGGAAAGGCTGAATGAGAGGAAACTTCCTACAGGAAGGGAAGATACAATTTTACAAACAAAGGCAAAAGAGTCTGTATCAGCAGGGTGTATACACAGAAGCACAGTTCTTGATAACAACAGGAGGGACCTCATCAGCCTATATGCCTTGTTAGTATTGAGGTCAGTGATGCCAGAAAATACGTCAACTGAAGAAATATTAATGTCAGCCATGAGGAAGTCAGAGGGGGGAAGTGATGGAGGAACAGCACTGGAATCATATAAGGTGGAACTGGAGAAGAAGGTCTGGGTGTAGAGTTCTGCTTTATCAGTAGAAGAAATAGCTACAGAGCCATCAGAGTGGAAACGAGGAGGGAAGGATGATGAAGGAAAGTTGTTAGAAAAGTTTTTGGCAAGGTGCCAGAAGGAGCAGAAAGAATTTAAGGTGGAGAATTCAGACCATTTAGACGGAATGAAAACATTTATAGCAGAGTGAAGAACAGACTTGGCATGACTCTGGGTAGAAACATAAATGAGATGAGATTCAGGGGTGGGTTGGCTCCGGTACCTTTTGTAGGCTTTCTCCTTCTTGTGGACAGCATTAGAACAAGCATGATTAAAACCAAGGATTTTTGCATTAGTCACAGGATATGAGAAAGGAATGTATGCTTCTATGCTCGAGTGAACATACTCAGTAATGCGCAAAGCACACACACATAGCTCTTGGCCATGGAAGCAATAATCATTTCAGGGAAAATAAAAGATGTGCTGCCTTAGGGCCTACCAGTCAGCAGCTCAAGTCCCACAACTGATGCTTCTTGCGAGGGTCTACAAGCCTTATTGGAGCAATAGGACAGGTCAAGGTGATAAGGTTTTAGTAGTAGTAGTAGTTGTTCCCTAGGAAAACCTGGCCGAACAGCCCCGAATCCCTTAGGAAGGCCACGGCCGAGACTGGTTTTTCCCACAGAGCTCTCAAGGAGTGTATGTTGTGTTGTTGGCATAGGTGATTGTGTACAGTGCAGTCTTCCATGATGTGCTTAATTGTATGGGGTGCTGTGTTATATCCTAAACAGGCGTCAGCAACGGAGTCATCCAGCATCTTCTGATAACTTAAGAGGGCAGGATGATGCCCACATCTCAGCCTGGCCGCCAGGTGGACCCTGTCCTCACGAGGGAGATAGGATTCAGAAGGATGGATATCAGGAGGCCGTGCATGCAGCTGTGTGTTGTCTTTAAGTGACTGAATGGAGTGGCGAGTGATTTGAGTGTGGATATGCTTTTGGAAGCTGGTCTGAGGCGGGCGGGGGGGAAAAAATGACAGTATTTGTGTGTGATATCATGTGCTGGGTGTTGTTTTCATGTTCCTTGGTGTGTGTGGATGTGCTGCCATGCAGTGTAGTGAATGTTGTGGGTTTGTAGAGGCTGCAGCAAGAATTTGGGTGCATCTTATGTCTAGATGATCCTTGACTTTGAGGACTTTGGTTTCTTGGTATAGGTGGTCTGTAGGTGTGGTAGCTGTGCAGCCTGTGATTATTTTTAGGACCTTGTTTTGTATGGTCTGAAGAGTGTTATAGTGTGTTTTAGTGAGGTTAGGAGCACAAGCAGGGCTTGCATAATTCACCACTGAACGTATATATTGTTTGTATGCTGTGGAGGTGGTTTCTTTGTTGTGTCCAAATGTTGTATGGGCAAGTGACCTCAGGGCATTGAGTCTAGGTGTTAATTTATTTTTGATGTTTGTGATGTGTTGTTTAAATGACAGTGATGTATTGTATGTTACACCAAGGATTTTGGGTGTGTGTGTGTGTGTGTGTGTGATAGGGGAGTGTTGTTTATGGTGAGGTGTGGGATAAGACTGTGTTCTGCTGTCCAGTTTGTGAGAAGGGTCACTGTAGATTTGGCTGGGGCTATTTTGAGTCTGTTTGTAGTGAACCATTCGTGTAGTGTGCTGAGGTATGGTTGGAGGATGTGTGCAGCCGTGTTTGCATTTTGGTGCGTACATGTAAGTGTTATGTCGTCCGCATAGGAAGCTATGTGTACCTGTGGTGTGTAGGGTGTGGATATGTCATGCATGTATAGGTTGAAGAGTGTAGGGGACAAAACAGATCCTTGGGGGACGCCATTTGTGAAGTTTCTGATGTTCAAAGACTGACCAGCAAAAGTTACATGTGCACATCTGCCTGCTAAGTAGTTTGCCAGCCATCTGTTTGTGTTATTGTGCATGTTTGTGTTGAATATTTTGTTTGTGAGGTTGTGGCAGGGGGATGGAATCAAAACCTTTACTAATGTCTAGTGTGACAAGGAGTGTTCTGTGTGGTGGCCTAGCTAAATTCATGCCATCAAAAACTCTCTGTGTAAGGTCTGTAATAAGAGTGTTTGTGGAGTGTAGTGGCCTAATGTTGTGATGGGGCTAGAGGGGTGTGAGGTGTAACTAGTTGTAGTACCATTCTTTCAGTGACTTTGGAGAGGGTGCAGAGGAGTGTGATGGGGCGCTGTGAGGAAGGAAATGTGGGGTCTTTGTTGGGTTTCGGGATAGTGATGATAATGCCATGCTTCCAGATGTTGGGTATTATGTTGTGTGAGTAGCTGTAGTTTGATACGTTGGTGAGTGCTTGTATGCCTTGTGGTCCAAGGCGTTTAAGGTGTATATTGCTTATGCTGTCTGGTCCACAGGCAGATGAGTGCTTGAGGTTGCTGATGATGTGCTTCGTTTGGTTGCAAGTGAAAGGTGCGAAGTTTGGGTCTGTGGGGAACTGTCTCTTATGTCGGATGATACGTCGGTTGTCACGATGGGGGTTTAGGTGGCTGACATGTGAAAAGTGATTGATGAGAGTGTTTGCTTGTTGTTTGTTTGAAGGTATGGTGTCTGTTGTCGTGATGGCAGCATGTGATTGTGTAGTGTTGCTGTTGGAGAGTGTGATGTTGTTAATGTTTTGTAGAGTTTGCTGGTGTTTGTTTTGTGGTCAAGTGTTTGGAGATAATTATTCCAATTTAGTGTTTGCTGTTCTGATATTTTATTGTTTATTTGAGTGTTGAGTTCTTGTATTTGTTGTACTGTGTCATGTGAATGGGGTGTTCAGGAGTGTCGTAGTGTGTCTCGTTGACTGATGAGGCCTTGAATTTCTGGTGTGAAGTTGGGGTTGTCTTTTTCTGTTGCCTCTAGGGATGTGTCTTTTGTCTGCATTTTGTATAACTGTGTTGAAAGTGTGACAGCAGTGTTGATGTTTGTGATGGATGTACTGTTTAATGTTTCAAAGTGTTGTTCTGTTTCAGCCATGAAGGCCTCCCAGTTGGCTCTCTTATAATTAGTGTATGTGTGTCTGTGACCAGCTGGAGTGATTCTGGTTTTGGTAGTGATGATGATTGGGAGGTGATCTGAGCCTAGGGTTCTGACCACTCTCCAGGATGTTGTGGGGGCGAGGTTTGGGGAGCAGAAGGTGATGTCTGGGGATGATGGGAGGAAGAGAGCTTGGTATGGGATATGGGTATGCTGATTGGTATTACTGAGTGTGAAAAGATGATCTGTCTGGGTTTGTAGTGGCAGCCCTCTGTCTGTGTCAGGGTGATAAAGTTGTGAACCCAGCGGAGAGGAAAGAGTAACAGCATAAGCAGAATTATAATTATAAACAGAATTATAATTATAATTTGTGGCAGGTGGGGGCATTCACCATCCACTCACTCGATGTAGTGCTGCTCTCGGGTGTCTATCCTTTTCTCTCCTTCCTCCTTTCCTTCCTTCCTCTTCTGTCTTTCTTTACTTTATTCTTTCCTCATCCTTCTGCCTACGGGTGGCTTTACATTTCCTCTTTAGTCTTTCTTTCCTTCATTCTTTCCTGTTCCTTCTGCCTATGGGTGACTACACTGAGTGGCAAGCCAAATGGTTTCCTGTATATCAGGAAACCATTTACTATGCTGGGTGGTAACCATATAACCAAATTATGGTGCCTGGTGGTTTAGTGGGTAATTGTGGCGCTCCAATCGGATTGAGCTGGTGAAGGTTTATATCCAAGGGATGGTTGGGGTTTACTGCTCACATAATACCACTCAGGGATGAGTGAGACTGGTCACACTCATCTTAAATGTCAGGACCAACTTGCCTAGCCCTGAGCTTCTATGCTCCTCATGGGGCAACCCTAGGATTGGATGATCTATCTATCTATCTATCTATTGCCAGACGCCTCAATCCCGAATGGTGTGGCCACAAACAAATCGCCTCCATGTCACTCTGTCCCCTGCCATTTCACTACCACGCTCCCAACTCACACCCCCCTCTCTCATATACCTCTCCACTCCATCCCTCCATCTCATCCTCGGCCTCCCCCTCCCTCTCGCCCCCTCCACCTCACTCACATACACTCTCCTCGTCAATCTTTCACTCTTCATCCTCTCCACATGCCCAAACCACCTTAACATGTTTCTCCTAACGCTTCCCATCACGTCCTCAACCACACCACAACGCTCCTTCACTTCCTCATTTGTTAGTCTGTCTCTCCATGTGACTCCACATGCTCCTCTCAAATGGATAATTATAATTATAAGGAAGAGGTCAAGTATGTTGGAACTCTCTCTAAGGCAGCCAGGCATACTGGTAGGGTGCTGTACAAGCAGCTCTAGGTCATTAAGGATAGAAAAGACATAGGCTTGCTCACCAGGTGGATAAGCGAAACGAAAGGAAGGCTAAAGGTGGTGATGAACACTGAAATCTCCACAGAAAGGAGAAATTAGTAAATAGGATGTATTGCATCCAAGAAGCAAGATAGTCAAAGAATTTTTCATAGTCAGTAGAATTAGGGGATAAGTAAACAGCATAGATATATTTAGTCAAAGAATGACAAGACAGCTGAAGCCAGAGTACAGAGAGTTCAGAAGATTCAAATTCAGGAACATGAGAGCAAGATATGTCATGTACACATGCACAACAGCCACTTCTGGCTTTGAATCTTGTATAGAGAAAGTAGGAGGATACAAAAGGGTTTGCTATCAGTCACCTCAGACAGCTGAGTCTCAGGAGGAGACGGTGAGGTTTAGATGAGGTGAGGTGGTGTTCAAGAATGCGAAAGTTAGAGGAAGGACTGCGAATGTTGCAGAAATGAAGAAGTGAGTCAGACAGTGGTTCTAGCCATCTCACTTGGTTGTCACTGGGAGAGGGGAAGCTGCTCGTTTCTTGTTCTTATGTGGAGGGAGGGGCTGGAGAGGGATGCCTTCATGTGATGGCACTGATATGACCAAGCAGCTGCAATATCCACTTATACATATGTCCTCAACTCCCTCCCTTTCCCCCAAAAGAAGGATCACATCTCAAATGAACTTGGGGCTGCAACTACTACAACTACATACTACTGCATTTTGGTGAGGACAATGCAAGATTGAGTCATACGTGTGATATGGGTCTTGTGTTGAACTGATAAACTGTGTTCCTCTCATATTCATATATATTCCAGATTGGATGTATTTCTGCTTCTTAATGTAGGTGATTCTATATCTGTGGCAATTTATTTATTTATTTTTTTTTTTAATGTGTCCAACTCTGGGCATAGGCTTTACAGCCTGCTATCAAGGCCCAGCAGTCCTCCTACATACCATACACTTCTACGGCGCTAACACCCACCGTCCATACTGAATACATGCTAGGGCTGTCTCATACAGGACTGGTGTACTGGTATTAGCAGGGGTATTTTTATGACAAATCGGCGGGTCTTCTGGTAGATCAGTAAAGCTTGATTTAATGAAATTCAAATCCTTAAACTGTTCCCTGCCCCAGCGGGGATTTGAACCTGGGTCCGTAAGACTGCAAGCTGCCTCTCTACTGATTGATACTATGCTTAGAAAAGTGGTCTTTTAATTTTGTTTATCATAACTTCAATGACACAGAGAACATTTCCCTATCTTTCTACCTATTGCCAGACACTGTAATCCTGTAGGGGATGGCCACAAACAAATCGTCTCCATGTCGCCCTGTACCCTGCCATTTCATTGCCCTCCCCCCAGCTTGCACCTCCCCTTTCCCATATACCTCTTCACTTCATCCCTCAATCTCATCCTCCCCCACCCCCTCCCTCTCCCACCTTCCACCTCGCTCATATACATTCTCCTCGTTAGTCTCTCTCTCTCTCCATCTTCTCCACATGACCAAACCACCTGTATGTATTTCTCCAAATGCTTTCTATCACATCCACAACACAACGCTCCATCGCTTCCTCATTTGTCGGTGTGTCTCTCCATGTAATTCCACACCTATCTATCTATCTATTGCCAGATGCCTTAATCCCGTAAGGGGTGGACACAAACAAATCGCCTCCATGCCGCCCTGTCCCCCGCCATTTCACTGCCCTGCTCCCAGCTCACACCCCCCTCTCTCATATACCTCTCCACTCCATCCCTCCATCTCATCCTTGGCCTCCTTCTCCTCCCTTCCACCTAACTCATATACACTCTCCTCATCAGTCTCTCACTCTCTATCCTCTCCACATGGCCAAACCACCACAATGTTTCTCCTAACGTTTTCTATCACATCCACATCCACACCACAATGCTACTTCACTTCCCCATTTGTCAGTCTGTCTCTCCATGTGACTCCACAAGCTCCTCTCAAATAACTCATTTCCACTGCTCTCACTCTTGACTTTTGTCCCTCCAACAACGTCCAAGCTTCACTTCTCTATGTAAGAGTTGGTATCACAATACTGTCATGCAGTAACTTTTTCTCTTCCATGGTCACTTCCCTGTTTCTTATCACTGCTTTCAAGGAACCAGCAACCTTTCTTCCTTCTTGTACCCGTTCAAGGACTTCCTCCTCTAAACTTCCATCCTTACTCATCACACAACCCCACTACCCAAGAACTTAAATGCACTCACATTTTCTATCTCCTCCTCACCCAACCTCACTGTACATTTACTGACTTCACTTCTCTCAAAAGCCATAACTTTACTCTTCCCTACATTCACCTTTAGATTCCATTGCTTACACACTCTCCCAAACTCATCCATCAAGCCTTGCAGTTCCCCTCTGTCTTCACTTAGCAGCAGAGTATCATATGGAAACAACAGTACAGGGAGTTACCAAACACTGCACTGCTCTCTCTCATTAGGGCCACTCCAACATCCACTGACCTACCTTGTATCTCTTTTAAAACTCCATCCATATACAGACTGAACAACCATGGAGACATGACACATCCCTATTTCATTCCAACCTTCAAACAGAAAAATTCACTCAGTTCACTATCCAAATACACTGCAGCCTTAGCACCATACATACTCTTCACAGCATGCAACAACTTCCCATCTACTCCATATATTCTTAATACTTTCCACAATCCTTGTCTATCCAGCCTATCATATGCTTTTTCCAAATCCATGAAGGCTGCACACAACTTTTTCCTTCTCTAAGAAACTTTTCCACTAAAGACCTAGGAATGAATATCTGATCTACACAACCTTCTCCCTTCCTAAAACCTCCCTGTTCTTCTCAAACTAATTCCTCTGTTATTTCTCTAACTCTGTTGATAGTATCCCACCATATACTTTTCCTATTACACTAAGAAGACAAATGCCCCAATGATTACCACATACTTCTTTTTCCCCTTTTCCTTTGTACAGAGGAATAATTATACCTGACTTCCAATCCTCCAGGACTCTACCTTCCTCCTAGGCCAATCTGCACATCTTCCACATCCATCCTACTACTATCTCTCCCCTATGCTTCATCATTTCACCACACACTTCATTTTAACTTTCTTCATTCCTTGCACAACTTCCATCCTACTGATTTCTTCCTCTCCTCTCACATCCCTACATCTTCCAGCCATTCCCCAGTCAGTTACACTCGCATTACTTTTATTCTCTAAGTTCAACAATTCCTTAAAGTGTTCTCTCCATCTGATCACTTTTTCTCTCCCCTCTCCATTAGTAATCTACCATTTTTATCTTTCACTCCTCAACTACACTAAACTCTTTGGCACCCTGTCTAACTCTCTCTAACTTTTTCCAGAACATTTTCTTAATTCCCTGCACTTTACACTCAAATTCCTTCCAAATTCCTCATCCACTCTCTTCTGACTCTCTCTTACTAATCTTTCCACCTCTCTCTCCCTCTCCACATATAACTCATACTTCCGTCTCTCAACTTCTCCCACGCCCGTTTCTCATCCACTCACTGTATGCTTTCTTCTCATGTGTCACAGCCTCTCTCACCTCTTCATTCCACCACGCTGTTCTCTGCACCTCCTTTTGTCTTCTCTTCACCCCACAAACCACCTCACATGCTGTACAGATTTCTTCTGTGAATATCTTACACACACCTTACACGTCCCCCATCTGCTCCAATCCATATTTACCCAATCGCTCTCCCACTTCCCTCTTATATTCTGCCTTTTTTCCACATACTCCTCTCAAATAACTCATTTCCATTGCTCTCACCCTTGACTTGCATCCTTCCAACAGTGTCCAAGCTGCACTTCCATAGGTTGGAGTAGGTATCACAATAATATCATGCAGCGACTTTTTTACTTCCATACTCACTTCCCTATTTCTTATCACTGCTTTCAAATAACCAGCAACCTTTCTTCCTTGTTGTACCCTTTCAAGCACTTCATCCTTCAAGCTTCCATCCTTACTCATCACACTACCGAAATACTTAAATGCACTCACATTTTCTGTTTCCCCATCATCCAACCCCACTGTACATTAAGTGATTTCATTTCTCTTGAAGATCATAACTTTACTCTTCCCTACATTCACCTTTAGAATCCATTTCTTAAACACTCTCCCAAACTTGTTCACCAAGTCTTGCAGTTCCCCTCAGCCTTCACTTAATGCAGTATCATCTGCAAACAACATTACCTGAAGTTTCAAAACACTGCCCCCTCTCATAAGGGTTGCAGCAACATCACTGCTCTACCTTGTATCTCTTTTATAACCTCTTCCATATACAGACTGAATAACCATGGAGACAACACATCCTTGTTTTAATCCATCATTTAAATAGGAAAATTCACTCAGTTTACTATGTACATGCACTGCAGCATTGGCACTCTCATGAATACTCTTCATGGCACTGAATAACTTCCCACTTACTCCAAATATTCTTAATATTTTCCACATTCCTTGTCTATCCACTCTGTCATGTGCTTTCTCCAAATTCATGAAGACTGCATACAACTGCATTCCCTTCTCTAGAAACTTTTCCACTAAAGACCTAAGAATGAATATCTGATCTACACAACCTCTTCCCTTCCTAAAACCTCCCTGTTCTTCTCCAACTACTTCCTCTGTTATTTCCCTAATTCTGTCAGTAAGTATACTACCCTATACTTTTCCTATTAAACTAAGAAGACAAATGCCCCTATAATTACCACAAACTTCTTTTTCCCTTTCTTCTGTACAGGTGAATAATTATACCTGACTTCCAATCCTCCAGGAATCTATCTTCCTCCCAGGCCAATCTGCACATCTTCCACACCCATTCTATTATTATATTCCCCCACACTTCATTATTTCACCACACACTCCATCAATTCCTGGGGCTTTCCTCATTTCAACTTTCTTCATTGCTTCCACTACATCCTTCTTACTGAACTCTTCCTCCCGTCTCACCTCCCTTCTTCTCCCAGCCATTTCCCTGCCTCTTATATTAACATTACTTTCATTTTCTATGTTTAACAGTTCCTTTCACTGTTCTCTCTATCTGCTCACTTTTTCTCCCTTCTCCATTATCAATCTACCATTTTTATCTTTCACTCCCCTACTAACTTCTTTATCACCCTGTCTAACTCTCTTTACCTCCTATCAGAACATTTTCTTAGATTTCCTCCACTTTACATTCAAATTCCTTCCAAATTCCTCATCCACTCTCTTCTTACTCTCTCATACTAATCTTTTCACCTCTCTCTTCCCCTCTACATATAACTCTCTCTTCCATCTCTTAACTTCCTCCATTTACTGTGGCTTAAATGAGCAAAATGTGCTCTACCCATACACTGTACTAAAATTATGTTTTTTGTGAGGATACTAAAATTAAAATGCCCAAGGGTGGCAAAGAGGTCCAGATGATAATGATGATGATGATGATGATGATAATATTTCGTTTTCATTTTTGTTTTTGAAGGCTCCAACATGCTTGCATGTGTCGGCCTTGGTCACCTAATGGTGGCTCTCCACGCTGCTCGATCTCAGGCAGCCTCCCTATTCAGTCCCTTAACCCTTAAGTCACATTTAATGACCTCGTCCCATGTCTTTCTCAGTCTACCCCTCCCAACCCCTCCCCCAATATTAACACTTCTCACCCTCTGCACCCAATTATCATCCCCCATCCTCTCCACATGTCCAAACCACCTCAGCCTACCTCTCCTCATCACAACACCAATACACTCCAGTCCCATCCTACCTCTCAACTCTTCTATCGTAAACCCAGCCCCCCCAGGCCTTGCACGCAGGGACGCACTGCACATCCACCTAATCATTGTCATTTCTGTACGTTTAAACCTGCAAATATCCTCTTCCTTTACTGCCCAGGTCTCACTACCATACAGCATCACACTCCTAACACATGCTGCATACAAAGATCCCTTAGCACGTAAGGAGAGTCCTCTCAATGTCAGGAGAGGTAACAGCTCCCTGAACTTCTTCCAACCACTTCTCACTCTAGCAACCGAGCTAATTCCAGCCCCACCTCCGGCACATAACATGTCTCCCAGATAACAAAACTCCTCCACACACTCAAGAGACTCACCTGCAAGTTCAACCCTCTCACGCCTAACAATCTCCACCTGCTATCCCCGACACACCGCACACATGAAATCAGCATTATCTCGCAGTCTACCTCTAATACCACTACATCTCTTGTGATAATAATAATAATAATAATAATAATAATAATAATAATAATTATAATCACGTTTTTGCACATAGTCTTGGAATTATCTGAAACAGAATACTAGAGTTCTCCTGACCATATGGGCATCCTAGAATAGTCCTGACCATGTAAGGGTAATAATTTTCAGCCCTACCTATGTCGTATGGAAAAGTACAGGCCACGGGGTGGGTAGCAGGACTTTCCCCTGCTTAAAAAGAGTCCTAGGTCAACATGGAAAAGGATTTGATGTAATACTACAGTTGTCCCGATGATGAAAGGGTAATTTTTCCATGTCATACCTGTGTCAAACGGAAAGGTACGGTCTCTGGGGTGGGCAGGACTTTCCCCAGCTCGAAGGCAATCCCGAGGTCAATGTGGATGAGCTCAGCAGTGGATCGGTCAATGAGTATGTTCTCTGGGTGCCGGTCACCCAGGCCCAGGACATAGCCGACCATGGAGGTTGTGGCAACTGACCGTGTGTAGGCCACACGACGCCTCTGCCACTCCTGCACCGATGGGTACTGCTCCAGGAAGAAGTGACGGAACACTGGGTGGAAGTGTCTGATGATGTCCTATGAATGAGATACAAAGATGGTGGTGGTAGTGGTGGTGGTGGTGGTGGTACTAGTAGTTGTAGCAGTAGTAGCAGTAGCAGTATTAGTAGTAATAGTAGCAGCAGTAGTGCTGGTAGTAGCAGTAATAGTCAGGAAGAAGTGAACAAAGGATGGAAGTGCTTAAGGATGTCTTGATAATAACAAAACAATACTGTAAAAAGTAGTCTAGGATATCCTGGGAATAAGAAAGCATTATCTGAGGTGGAGAACAAGTGATTAGGCAAGTGGGGGAGACCAAGGATAAGATGGAGGAATAGAGATGAGAGATGAGTGAGAAAGCAGGGGAGTTAGAGCGAAAGCAGTCAAATGGCAGAGGACAGTGTGATACGAAAGTGACTTTTTGCGGCTACCTCTTATGGGATTAAGGATCTGGAAATAAAAAGACAGACACATTGTACCAAGGTGTAAGGGATTCACAGTTAACATGATAAATCTTTAACTGAACACCAAACATTTTTTCAATACCCCTTCAATACATGCAAAAGCCCCCACCTTAAACACTTCATAACGTTGCTCCCATGGTGCATCCTTTACCTCGAACATCTTACGATAACACGCATAGGGGGAATAGTCGCTTGGGTTGTACAGCTTGTGTGCACCGCTTTTCTTATCACTCCCCATTAGGTATGCACCAAATGACTGCAAACACACAAGGAAAACATTAAATTCTGTATTAAAGACATATTATCATCATCATCATCATCTGTGCCTCATTTCCCACCCTACGGCTGGGTATGGAATAGCAATCTCCAGACATCCCAAATTTGCCCAATCCAATGAGCCAAGCTTCCATTCACTCATCATTCAAGCCCCCGGAATCCTGGCTCTATCTGATACGCCAAAATCATTTACCACGTTCTGTAGCTTCACATAAACGTATCCAATTGAATCAATCCGGATGCTGCCATGTTAAAATGGGGTGCCAATCCCTGATCATGCACTTCTCCTCACAACATTAATCCAGCTGGCTCGATCTCTTGTCAGTCCCCTAGCCTTACTGACTTCCAAAACTCTCTTCCTCACACACTCATCCACCATATCTTTCCACCTTCTCCTTGGCCTACCTCGCCTCCTCCCTCCTTCAAAATCCCTCAGATATACTTTTTTCACCACTCTACTGTTAGCCATTCACTCCACATGACCATACCATCTCAGTACACTCTCTTCGATTCTGGTGTCCACAGACTTCCTCGCTCCACATCTTTCACAAATCACATTATTTTTGTATCCTATCCACCCTCTGTACACCACATACATTCTTCAGCAGTCCCATCTCCACTGCTCTTACTCTTGACTTTTCATTTTCATACCACACCACAGTCTCACATCCACATGTTAACCTGCCGAGTCCCACCGACCTACGATGCACGTTGCTACTTTTTTCTGTGGACAGACCCAACGACGTGCATCGTACGTCAGTCAATTGCAAGGCCCATTGTGTGCACATTTTCCAACATTCATGGGTGATTTTTGGTAGGCATATGTGGGAGACCTTCCTCTACCTGCTGTCAAGCAGAGATACTGCCAGACCCAATCTAATGCCCCCCTCCCCCCTCCTCCCCACACTGGGCAATTCACCTGTTAGCAGTAACCTAGCCAGTAAAGATACGTTGCCCCATGGTCTCTCCAATAAAGAAATTCATGGTGATAGTGATTCCTAAGGTGGAGGACAAAGAAACAAAGAAGCTAGAGGTAGAAACAAACGGAAGTGATGAGGTGGCAATGTCGTAAAGGAAGGTGCCATATACTTGTACTACACATAATTTCGTACCAAATAAATAAATAAATATGTAATTTAAAGTGGCTTGAATTAGTTAACCCTTCCATAGTTCATTTTCTTTAGCTAGGTATCCAGAAAAAGAAGGAAAATGTAAGGCTAAATGACACCTGTATCAACATTTTTAACCTCAGGAGGGCAATTTCTCTACGAATTTTTGATGTTTCTTACCAGAACCGGAGGTTTGAGCCCCCCCCCCAAAAAAAAAAATGTTGAAAATCGGTCGGGATCCGGGGGTAGGCTGGGTAAAAAAACCGGTCGGGACTAGGCGGGTTAAAGCTGGCACTAACACTCCTTCAAGTAGGCCTCATGCAGCTGCAACACTCAAGCCTCTATTTCTTATCAAGGTCTTCATTGCACCAGCTACTTTTTTTCCTTGTGTCAGTGTACTTTCAACTTCTTTTCCACATTTCCCTCTCTTTTCTATCACTGTACCCAGATATTTGAACTCTCTCACCAATTCCAGTCTCTCTCCATTCACTGTAACATCACACTGGGAGTCACCTTCTCTCTCAATAACCCTCACTTTACTCTTGTCTACATTTACTCTCAAGGCACAGTGCTGACAGACATCAGCAAAACTCTGCACTAGCCTACCAAGTTCTTGTCCAGTACTTGCAAACAGTATTGCATCATCAGCATACAACAAATTTGAGATATTCCATCCATCACCATTCACTACCAACGCCATCCCTTTCTCCATTACTCGCATTTTTACTTCTCTCATCTTCCCATCCATATATGTATTTAACAACCATGGAGACATCACACAACCTTGTCGCACACCCACACTGATCGTGAACCATTCACTTAGATGCCATTAACCCTTACATATGCTTCACTACCGTCATAAAAACTCCTGGGGGCACCTAGCAGCTTACCATCTACACCATACATAAGCAAAACTTTCCACACTCCTTCTCAGTCCACTGTGTCATATGCTTTTTCCAGATCCATGAATGCCATAAACACCTTATGGTCCTTCTTACAAGCATTCTCTGATATCTGTTTCACTGCAAATATTTGATCCACACATACTCTGCCACTCCTAAAGCCACCCTGTTCATCACTCACTAGGACTTCAGATATCTCTCTCTTACGCTCATTAATAATTCCTCCATATACCTTCTCTAAAACACTCAATAAACTTATGCCACGATAATTCTTGAACTCACTTTGCTCACCTTTAGTTTTGTACAGGGGTAGAATCACAGCCTTTTTCCACTCTGCAGGCACAGTTTCACTCACCCATGCCTTGTTACATATCTCCAACAAGCACTTTATTCCACTCTATCCACTGCACTTAATCATCTCGGCATACACCTCATCAACCCCAGCTGCTTTCCCATTTCTCAGCTGCTTCACAGCCTCTTCACTTGTGCGAGTGTCACACCTCCTGGCACTGCATTCCTTCTCTGCACCCCCCCAAAACCAATCATGTTTAAAGCCGCTCTGCTCTCTCTATTCCCATTCATCAGGCTTTCAAAATATTCTTTCCATCTGGTCCTTACTTCATCTCCATGGGTTAATAATCTACAACCTACATCCTTCACACCAACACATTTCTTTCCACTTTCACTTCTACATTTCCACATCTCTTTCCATAATAACTTCCTTTTTTCAGAGTAGTTCGCATTCATTTTTCTTCCTAGATCATCATTTACCTCCTTCTTTTTCCTCTTCACTAGTCTCTTTACATGCTTCTTGCTCTCAATATATTCAGTTCTTATTTCAACTGAACCCCTGTCCTGTAAGCACTTCAGCCACTTCTTCCTCTTTTCCTCCACCATTCTCTTAACCTCCTCATCCAACCATACTGTACCTTTCTTCTTCTTGTTACTCTTGCCACACCACACACAGCTTTAGAATTCCTAACTAAGCAATCCCTACATGCATTCCACAGGCTGTCCAGATCCATTTCATTCCAATTCAATGATTCTAACTCCACCTCTACTTTGGTCCTGTAATCATCTGCCATTTCTTTGATCTTCAGCTTCTCAACTTTCAGTCTTTCTCCCTGACTGCTCCTCTCTCTCCTGATCTACCTCACTCCTCTCAGCTTGATCTTACATACCACAATCATAATTATGATCTGACAGACATCCTCATCATCCTCTCACGGCCCTCGTATCAGCAACCATTCCCATCATCGACCTCTCTAGAAACGTAATCAATCTGGCTTCCTTCAACACGATCCCCATTCCCTCAATACCATGTACTGTATATTTATTTGCATCTTTGTGTTTGAAGTATAAGTTACAAATGCACAACCTTTTCTCCTGACACATATCCTTTAGTCGCTTCCTGCTATCATTTTCTCCTGGTACTCCATAACAATCCATTATGCCATCCTCAGGACCAGTGCCATATCCCCCATTATGATCACTTTATAGCTCATGAGCATTTCTCCCACTACTTCATCCAGCTTATCCCAAAACCTTTGTCTCTCTATCTCTCTCACTCCTGTCCTCACAATGGTGCACCTGCTCCTATCACTGCCAATTTCAACTTGTCAAACATGAACTTGACATACATAGATCTCGAGCTGACACATTTGTAGTCTCTCATTCCACTCTGCCAGACCTCATTCATCAACAAAGCAACTCCTTCCTTGCATCTTCGTCACCCATTCATTAGCGATCTTACACATTTCACACCCTCCCACTCCTCCACTTCACACCCTTTCATCTTTGTGTCATACAATGCCATCACGGCATATCTCACACTCTTGAACACATCCACCACTTCTACCTTCTTGCTCTCCTCGTTCACACCTCTCACATTCCACTTGGCCATGTGAAACTACCCATTTGATCGGGGCCCCGTGCAGGTACTGAGCCCTCCGAGGCTCTCTGAAACGACTGCCATGATTAATTGATTTTGGGTAGGCAAATCTGGGGGATACTCAATCCTGCCAGAAACCCCAGTTATATGGTTACCACCCAGCATAGTAAATGGTTTACTGGGTACAGGAAACCATTTGGCTTGTCCTTAGTGTAGGGATCATATGGCATCTCTAGAGTGAGTGAGTGGATGAAGAGCACCCCCATCCACCACTTTAAAGACATACCTGAGTAATTATATTTTTTGGTGTGATAATGATGATGATGATTTTTTTTTTTCCTATGCACAGACAAATTAACCAAAGGCTAGAAGCCTGCAAAATTATTGTTCCCTCCAAGAAAGAAAGAAATACAATAGAGGCAAACTCAAGATCCACTTATTTTCAGATGACTGGAAAGATTGTGTTTAAAAGACTGGAGGTCATACGCAGAGGGAAATACAGCTACTGGAAGACATTTGCAGAGCTGACTTGCTGCATACATAAATGTCGAAGTATCAGTAAATTCTTGTATTAGGGAGTTGGACAGAATGGGGATGAGTGTGCTGCCAGATGGGTGCTACACACCCACCATAATGGAGGAGTGATGCAACCAGAGTTCAAAAGAGCAGTAACCACTGATGATTATGATGATGATATCCTGGACAATGATGATGATGCTATATTACCTGCGTGTTGCTGCACCACTGGATAAGGCCACTCGTCTGTGATAAAGGAACAACTTGGTAGGTTCGTACAGACAGGCCACGCTCACGGGTGTTGCGGTTCTGGGCGAGGAGCTGATTTACAATGCCAAATACCTGCAGTTACAAAGACTTACATGTGAAACGGGTTGTGATTTCAGGGTCAACAACTATTCAAACTGAAGAACTTACACTTACAAAATGAAACTGTGTTGTATCTTTATCGGATCAAGCATTGCTGCATAGGGAGAATAAGAATCCTGAGCTAGGCTACTCAGTCCAAATGATGAGAAAAAGTTGTGATATTCTGGAATTGGCAATGGGTAAAAATAATAATTTATACTGTTTGGTGGTCTAATGGTTCAACCACCCCTGTTGGGGTGATGACCCTGCATAAGATCTGACCCCCCAAGAGGTGAGTGGAGGCTTTTCACTCTTGTAATGCCACAAGGGAAGTAGGCTGGTCATCTACCCTTAGGTGCACTGGACTATGATGATAATAATAATAATAATAATAACAATAATAATAACAGATCATGGGTCCGGGGCGAGATGGGGCTCGAACCTGTGCTACAGGGTACAGGGCATTGTGGTTCCCAGGCTGCCGCTTCCGTCCAAAAGAGAAGGGCCTGAACCTGGGAGTAGCGCCCCAGGAGGCTGCCCTATCAGTGGGTGTATAATGGCGGGGGTGTTGCAGTGCCAAGGCACGCTTGGAGGGTGTCCCTGCAGCTGTCCCGGCAGGATGCCCCGAGGCCACTACCACAGCCACTGGTAAGCTGGTGGGCTAGGGGTCCCAGATCCAATGCCTTGACCTAGGACTGTGCAATGGGAGGAGCCTGTGGAATGTGTATGCCCCCTTTTATCTTATATATTGGGGGAGAGGTTGGGAGGGGTAGACCGAGAAAGACATGGGACAAGGTCATTAAGTGTGACCTCAGGGTTAAGAGATTGAACAGGGAGGCTGCCAAAGATCAAGGAGCATGGATAGCCGCCATTGGGTGACCAAGGCCAACGCATGCAAGCATGTTGGATCCTTCAAAAACTAAATGAATAATAATAATAATAATACAATAATAATAATAATTCATCCATCCATCCAATCCTACTTTGCCCCATGAGAAGTGTAGCAGCCCAGGGCTAGGCATGTTGGTCCTGACATTTAAGATGAGAGTTACCAGCCTCACTCATCCCTGAGTGGCATTACGTGAGCAATAACCCCAACCACTGCTTGGATATAAACCTTCACCAGCTCAATGCGATTGGAGTGCCGCAATTACCCACTAAATCACCAGGCGCCACCAAAATTTGGTTATATGGTTACCACCCAGCATAGTAAATAGTTTCCAGGTGTACAGGAAACCATTTGGCTTGCCATTCAGTGTAGAGTCACCCAAAGGCAGAAGGAACAGAAAAGAATGGAGAAAAAAAAGACAAAAGAGGAAGTGTAAAGTCACCTGCAGGCAGAAGGACGATGAACGAATGAAATAAAGAAAGAAGAGGAAGGAAGGAAAGGAGGGAGGAGAGGAAAGGGCAGACACCCGAGAGCAGCACTACAGCGAGTGAGTGGATGGTGAGCACCCCCAATAATAATAATAATAATCTGGTCTTTTGTTTCTCAACAGCACTGGTTCTTTCTTTGAGAATTCACTAACGCTCAACACACATGTACATTATTTTTACAATTACTGTACAAGAATTGTGACCTCTCTCATATACCATACAAGCTACATCAGTAAAAACAAAAATATATGAAACTGGCAGTAATTAAACCCTACAGTAGGCGCGGAAAGTATTGATGTTTTTTTGCCGACATCATTCTTTTTCGCGTTAAGTGAAGTAGGGTCAATACTACCCTCCCCTGTGATGCGAAATGAGCTGACACTTTTTCAACGGGAGCTGACGGGAGCTGACAACCCTGCTTGATAGGTTTGGCACCACAGGACAGGCTCAGTAATGTTTGGGCAGCCACAGGAGGAGGATTGTCTCTGTGTGTGATGCACCATGAGGGCATGTTTTGACTCAAATAACACAGTTATTTGGTTACCTACCACATTCTCATCATGCCTAAATTAACCACAAGCAAGGACAAACGTGTGGAAGTGATTACTTTATACAAAGCTGGCCACAAACTCCCATTTATTGCAAATCAGATGGTGTTAGACTGAGGACAGTGCAGAGACTGGTGAAGTGGTTCAAGGACAGTGGGGAG
The DNA here is from genome assembly GCA_018397915.1 of Birgus latro. NCBI lineage: Eukaryota > Metazoa > Arthropoda > Malacostraca > Decapoda > Coenobitidae > Birgus > Birgus latro. The sequence goes on from JAGKTI010003349.1 coordinate 35,034, forward strand.
GCCATTCCTCCCACTCCACTTCCCAAGCCTGGGAGACCTCGTAAGACAACCTTCAGGACCCGTCAGCTGATCTCAAGGCAAGTTAGCAAGGATCCAAGGCTAACAGCACGGGATTTAAAAGAAAAGAACCCACAGTTGCTGGCAGATGTGTCTGTCAGAAGTGTGCAGCAACTGTTGCATGACGATCTGGGCTACAGGAGTTTTTGTGCTCGTAAAAAACCACTGCTAACTGCACTTCAGAAGAAAAAGAGAGTAAATTTTTGTAAGAAATATCTTGCCTGGAGTGAGGAGCAATGGAAAACTGTGCTTTGGAGTGATGAGTCAACATTTACTGTCACTGGTACCCCTTCATCACGAGTGTACCGCAAACCAGGCAGTGACCCCCTGGATCCTAAGTACACTTCCAAGTTTGTTAAATACCCAGCCTCACTCATGGCTTGGGGCTGCTTTACATATTATGGTGTTGGTAGGTTGGTAATTCTACCTGCAAATGAAAAAGTGAACCAGAACAATTATTTGGAGCTCTTATGTGATGTTTTAAGTGACTCTTTTGATAAAACCAAGGCAAGAGTATTTATGCAAGATTCTGCCCCTGCACATGTTGCAAAGTCTGTGAAACAGTGGCTAACAGACTGTGAGGTTCCCTTTATTCTAGATTGGCCCGGAAACAGCCCAGATATCAATTCCACTGAGAATTTATGGGCGCACATGAAGCGGCAGCTGCATAGTATGGACACATCATCTTTGCCTAAACTTGAGGCTGCAGCTATGGAGCAGTTTTAGTCCATCTGTTCTGCAAAACTACGCCATCAGTCTCCCCAGACGCCTTAAGAAGATAATAAAGGTGAAGGGGAATGCCAGTAAATACTAAATTCAATGGTGAGTGTTAATTTATTTGTTTCTCCTTGCTAACCACAAGAATGTTTTCTTTTTTTAAGATGGCGTCAACACTTTCCGCGCCTACTGTATAATCATCTGTCATAGTACCTCTCGCCAGGTCACAGCACTTTGAAAAAAGAAAGGCTTTCAGCTGTCTCTTAAAGGACTGAACAGAAGAGAGTTGTCTCATGGACAATGGCAAAATATTATCTAATTGAGGGGCTCTATACACAAAAGAACAGTCATAGAAAGACAACTGGTGAATGGCTCCAGGTTCATCAAGGCGCAAGGAATCATCTTCACTACATAACATCATACCCAGGCATGCCCATGGGAGTTTTAACAATTCAGCAAGATACTTCGGTTCACCAAACTTAAGAACCTTGAATGTAACAAGACACAGTTTAAATTAAATTCTAGCCTTTACTGGCAACCAATGCAACTCAATTAGAAAAGGGGTTGTTGAGGTTCTTGGGGGGAGACCAAAGATATGCTGTGCTGCCCTGTCCAACACAGACTGAACTTTTGTTAGTAAATTGTTTGGAAAACCAATCCACAGTGAATAACAATATTCGACATGAGACAAGACCACTGTGCAGATCAATGTTAAAGAGGCAACGTCTATTCAGGAACTTTCTCACAGAGTACAGAATTCTGATATGCAAGTTAGACCCTCTGGCAACTTTATTATGATCTTTGTAATTTAACTTCGAATTAAAATAAACACCCAGATTTTGAACAGAACTGACTGGATGAAGCTGTGACACACCAATGTTCAATGCCAGGGCATTATAAGTGTCATCATCCCTTCTGTTTCCTCTGATGATGATGATCTCAGCTTTACCATCATTCAGCTTAAGTTTCCTCCTAGCCATCCAAATCTTTCCATCAGACATTAGAGAATCAAGCTTAGTCTTGGTACTATCAATGTCTGACATCTTATCATAGAGCTGAGTGTCATCAGCATAAAAATGATTGGACACATCATGAGCATGAAAGTAAAGTCGATAAACTACTCATGTAGATAGTAAATGGAAATGGACCCAAAACTGATCCTTGAGGGACTCCAAACAGAAGGGGAGCAGAATCAGAGCTAGCATAATCAACAACCACTCTCTGAGATCTGTCCGACAGATACAACTTAAGAAGCAAAGAAGCACTATCACGAACGCCATAAAAATACAGATCATCCAACAATAGTTTATGATCTACTGTATCAAAAACTGCAGACAGATCCAACAGAACTAGGAGAGGACATCCCACTACAGGTGTTTGCCACCAAGTCACTATGAATCCCTGTTAGTGCAGTTTCAGTTGAATGGTATTTTCTGTATGCTGAGTGAACAACAGGAACAACTCTGTTGTGTTCCAGTAGTGGTAAGAGTCGATGAAATATGGCCTGCTCAGTAATCCTGGATAAGAAAGACAGACAGGACGATAATTTGTCATGCTCTCGACATCAAGGCAGGCTTCTTGATTAGGGGCCTAAGCAAAGCACGTTTCTCAGACTGCACAAAATCAATTTCTAAGAAGCATCTATTTATAATGTTGCAGATAAATTCTGCAGGTGCTCATACACATCTGGCAGTTGTGACATGTTACAGATGGAGTGGGCAAAATGTTTTGTTAGGTTCTCTTATGTAACATTTGTCTCTGCATCCAGTGGATGAAATGTTGAAAGCAAATGACCCCCCGTGAACCGTGACTGGAAGTCAACTGCGTACACTTCACTAGGAGAACTGTTGTCTAAATCATTTCTTATGCGAGATATCTTAGTTGTAAAAAATGAAGCAAAATCAGAAGCCAATTGGGCATCAGACACAGAAGCCTACTCTCAGGCATCTCAATGGTGTAAACAGGTTTTGACAGGTAAGATTATCTGTCTCTGTCTGTGTGTGTGTGTCTCTCTCTTACCTGCTCCATAACAGCATCCTGTCTAAGGTCATCTTGCCCCTTTAGTAGCTCAAACAACTGAAGCCCATCTGAGGTCTTAACAGTCAGTTGTTTTGGGGCATTGTTCCCTCCTACAAAGGTACACAAGTTCCCCCAGCTAATGATGGGTGGGGAATTGTAACAGCAGGAGGGTTGGATTTGCAAGGGCCGGGTGAGGGCAGTGGTGTAGCAGAGATTGCTGAGTCGCATCAGTGGCTGCTCAGGGTCGATTTGCACCTGGGATAAGAGAAGCAAAGAAAACTATTCTGTCTATGACTGAATTTAGTTTGATAAGAACTTTTAAGAAGAATCAGCTAAAAACATACTGTTGATTCTTAAGATATACCTGTGGTGGTTTGGGTAAATTTTCACCTGCACTATGAGAAGACAAAAACATACTGGAGGAAAGATAGATATCTATTTATGGTAAATCTATTTTAAATAGAATATGTGTACAGTAGAATCACTGATAACAATCATCCCAAAGCTGAAACAGTGGCTGCTTTAAGCCAATTTTCATCTGCAGTAAAAAAATAATACTGTACTGTGGGAAGGGCAGATATTGATTTCAGGTACAATATCTTTGGGGGATAATTTATAACATTTAAAATATAGTCTACATTGACTACAAACAAAATTATTGCATTCTGTATATCTTTCAGCTTTATCCCAGTGGTTGTTTATGGTCAATCTTCACCTGGCATAAGGACAGCCCCACAGAAGCAGTTGTTTACTTGTTTTGATTGGTCCACTTGGGTGAACAGACTGTGATTAAACAGCAACAACAACACTGAAACAGACGTCCATTTATTTCCTTACCCGTTGACCTGGTTGATGTTTAGTGTCTATGCTGTCAGCCCAATTAGCCAGTGAAAGGTAGGCCAGCGATACTTTCTCAAACTCCTGCACATGTTCCCCAATTGAGGTTTTCTTCAGCCGCATCACCAGTGCCTGTGCTGCCCGTACACGGTCCTGGCATAAAAGGAGCCGCGATTGTTAGTCCCTGTGAAAACTTTTTTCATGCTTTTTTTCAAGTTTTATTTATTTATTTATTTATTTTTCTTTCTTTAGGCTCCTCATTGAGCAACACAGGATTAGATGATGAATGAATGAATTTAAAGAGAAGGAAGCAGGAACCAAAGACCAGGAACCTGCAAACTATTCAATAAAAAAAAAAAAAAGAGCTAAATTCAAGATACATTCATTTTGAGATGCCTGAACACACTGCATTTGAAAGACTGGAGATCACAGGAAGTAGGAAATACAGACAGAAGGAGACAGCTCCATGACTGACCTATTGCATACATGAAGGACTGGGAGTAATGGTTAACTCTTGCATTAGAGAGTTGGGCAGAAAAGGGATGAGAGTATGTTGATAGACAGGTGCTACATACCCATCATAGTGGTGGAGGGATGCATGCAGACAGTTTTGAGAAGCAGTGATCATTGAAGTAGCTACAAAAAAAGAGATAAAGATGCAACAGTGTGGCGAAAAGACAGAGGTTGATGGGAGCCAGTAAGAGGGGGAGAGTTAATGAGGCAAAATGACTTTGACCCCACCCTACTGAGAAGAGATGTATGTGGGGTGCCTCCCCACACATGAGAGTTGTACTTTACACAGAGGTGAATAAAACCTATGTATAAAGCAATAGTGCAGGGTCAAAGAAGGTATGGAGTCAACTTAGCATACCTAATCTCTTGGAAGCAGATTTTACAAGAGATGTAATATGATCCTTCCAAGATAAATCCTGAGAGAATGTGTTTAAAGATGATGCAGGATTGAGCTGGATGTTATTAAACATTAGTGGGTACTCCTGTGGAAGATTTTTTATTTATTTATTTTTTTTCAATGCTAGGAAGAAGGAACCAAAGGCCAGGAGCCCACAAACTGTTTCTTCCAAGAAGAAAACAAAAACAATACAAGAGAGAGCCAAATGAAAGATCCGATCATTTTGAGATGAGTGGACACACTGCGTTTGAAAGACTGGAGATCATAGGAAGTAGGAAACACAGACAGAGAGAGAGAGTTCAGAGCTGACCTGTTGCATAAATAAAGGACTGGGAGTAACAGTTAACTCTTGCATTAGAGAGCTGGACAGAAAAGAGATGAGAGTTTGTTGATAGATGGGTGCTATGCGCATGTCGTAGAGGTGGAGGGAAACAAGCAGACAGTTCAGAGGAGCAATGACCATTGAAATAGCGACAGAAAAGAGATAAAGATACAACAGTGCGGCGAAGGGACAGAGGTTGAAGGGAGCCAGTAAGATGAGGAGAGTTAATGAGACGAAAAGCCTTTGACTCCATCCTATTGAGAAGAGCTGTATGTGGGGAAACTCCCCACAAATGAGAGTTGTACTACATATTGGGGCGAATAAAACCCGTGTATAAAGTCAACAACTGTGCAGGGATAAAGAAGGTACAGAGTCGGTTTAGCACACCTAATCTCTTGGAAGTAGATTTTGCAAGAGATGTAATATGTTCTTTCCAAGATAAATCCCGGGTGAATGAAACCTCAAGCATGTTCAAGGAAGATGCAGGATTAAGCCGGATATTATTAAACATCAGTGGGTACTCCTGTGGGAGATTTTGCCGGGTTGATAGGTGTAAGAACTGAGTCTTTGATGCATTAAAAATGCATGATTATTTTTACCCCAGTCAGAGATACGAGCCAAGTCAGACATTAGGTGTGCCATAGCCTCATCTCTTGTTTGTAGTAGTAGTAGTAGTACTTGTTCCCTAGGCAGTCTGGCCAAACAGCGCCGAGTCCCTAATGAAGGCCATGGCCGAGACCGGGCTTTCCCACAGAACTCTCAAGGAGTGTATGTTGTGTTGCTGGCGTAGGTGACTGTGTGCAATGCAGTCTTCCATGATGTGCTTAATAGTATGGAGTGCTGTGTTACATCCTGGATAGGCATCAGCAACGGAGTCATCCAGCCTCTTCTGATAACTTAAGAGGGATGGATGATGCCCACATCTCAGCCTGCCCAGGTGGACCTGTTCTCACGGGGGAAACAGCGTTCAGAAGGATGGATATCAGGAGGCCATGCATGCAACTGTGTGTTGTCTTTGAGTGACTGAATGGAATGGCAAGTGATTTGAGTATGAATATGCTTCTGGAAGCTGGTCTGAGGAGGGCAGGGGGGAAGAGATGATAGTATTTGTGTATGATATCATGTGATGGGTGTTGTTTTCATGTTCCTTGGTGTGTGTGTGGATGTGCCGCCATGTAGTGTGGTGGATGATGTGGGTTTGTGGAGGCTGCAGCAAGAATTTGGGTGACTCTTATGTCTAGATGATCCTTGACTTTGAGGACTTTGGTTTCTTGGTGTAGGTGGTCTGTAGGTGTAGTAGCTGTGCAGCTCGTGATTATTTTTAGGGCCTTGTTTTGTATGGTCTGAAGAGTGTTATAGTGTGTTTTAGTGAGGTTAGGAGCACAAGCAGGGCTTGCATAATTCATCAGTGAACATATATGTTGTTTGTATACTGTTGTGGTGGTTTCTTTGTGTGTCTAAATGTTGTATGGGCAAGTGACATCAAGGCATTGAGTCTAGGTGTGAATTTATTTCTGATGTTTGTGATGTGTTGTTTAAATGACAGTGATGTAATGTATGTTACGCCATGGATTTTGTGTGTGTGTGTGTGTGTGTGTGTGTGTGGTAGGGGAGCGTTGTCTATGGTGAGGTGTGGAATGTGACTGTGTTCTGCTGTCCAGTTTGTGAGAAGGGTCACTGTAGATTTGGCTGGGGCTATTTAGAGTCTGATTGTGGTGAACCATTCGTGTAGTGTGTTGAGGTAAGGTTGGAGGATGTGTGCGGCTGTGTTTGTGTTTTGGTGTGTGCATGTAAGTGTTATGTCGTCTGCACAGGAAGCTATGTGTATTTGTTGTGTGTGAGGTGTAGGTATGTCATGCATGTATAGGTTGAAGAGTGTAGGAGACAAAACAGATCCTTGGGGGACACCATTTGTGAAGTTTCTGATCCTCGAAGACTGACCAGCAAAAGTTACATGTGAATACCTCCCTGCTAAGTAGTTTGGCAGCCATCTTTTTGTGTTATTGTGCATGTTTGTGTTGAATATTTTGTTTGTGAGGTTGTGGCAGGGGATGGAATCAAAAGCTTTAGTAATGTCTAGTGTGACAAGGAGTGTTCTATGTGGTGGCATAGCTGAATTCATGCCATCAAAAACTCTCTGTGAGAGGTCTGCAAGAAGAGTGTTCGTGGAGTGTAGTGGCCTAAAACCATGTTGTGATGGGGCTAGGAAAGTGTGAGGTGTAATAGCTGTAGTACCAGTCTTTCAGTGACTCTGGAGGGGATGCAGAGGAGTGTGATGGGGTGGTGTGAGGAAGGTAACGTGGGGTCTTTGTTGGGTTTGGGGATAATGATGATAATGCCATGCTTCCAGATGTTGGGTATTATGTTGTGTGAATAGCTGAAGTCTGATATGTTGGTGAGTGCTTGTATACCTTGTGGTCCAATGTGTTTAAGGTGTATGTTGCTTATGTTGTCGGTCCACAGGCAGATGAGTGCTTGAGGTTGCTGATGATGTGCTTCATCTGGTTGTAAATGAAAGGTGCGAAGTTTGGGTCTGTGGGGGAACTGTCTCTTACGTCAGATGATACGTTGGTCCTCACGATGGGGGTTTAGATGGCTGACATGTGAAAAGTGGTTGATGAGAGTGTTTGCTTGTTGTTTGTTTGAAGGTATGGTGTCTGTTGTGATGGCAGTGTGTGATTGTGTAGTGTTGCTGGAGAGTATGATGCTGTTTACTGCTGTTTAGTGTTTTGTTGAAGTAACTGCTGAGAAGGTCATTGCAGGAACCAAATGGAGAGGTGAAGGGCGGAGTCATCAGCAAACAAGTGGATGGGGTTCGATGTACAGCTTAGAAGGTCATTGATGAATAAAAGGAAGAGAGTTGGTGATAGGACGGAGCCCTGAGGAACACCACCATTGACAGATCTAGGAGAAGAACAATGGCCGTCTACAACAGTGGATATAGAATGACCAGAAAGGAAGCTAGAGATGAAGGCACAGATAGAAGGATAGAAACCGTAAGAAGGCAGTTTGGAAATTAAAGATTTATGCCAGACTCGATCGAAAGCCTTTGAGATGTCAAGTGCAATGGCAAAGCTTTTGCCAAAGTCCTGAAAGGAGGATGACCAGGAGTCTGAAAGGTAGATGAGCAGATCGCCTGTGAAGCATCCCTGATGGAACCCATACTGACGATCAGAAAGAAGGTTGTAATAGGAATGGTGTTTTTAAATTTTGTTGTTAAGAACAGACTCAAAAACTTTTGAGACACAAGATGTTAAAGCAATTGGGTGATAGTTAGAGGGTTGGGAATGGTCACCCTTCTTTGGGACAGGCTGAATGAGAGCAAATTTCCAGCAAGAGGGAAAGGTCCAAGTTGACAGACGAAGGTGAAACAGTTTACTAAGACAGTAAGCACAGAAGCACAGTTCTTGAGGACAACAGGAGGGACCCCATCAGGCCTATATGCCTTGTTAGAACTGAGGCCAGTGATGGCAGAAAATATATCAGTTGAAATTTTAATGTCAGCCATGAGGAAGTCAGAGGGAAACAGTGATGGAGGAACAGTGCTGGAATCATCTAGGGTGGAACTGGAGGAGAAAGTCTTAGTGAAGAGTTCTGTTTCATCAGTAGAAGATACAGCTACAGAAGGGAAGGATGATGAGGTTAAGTTATTAGATTGGTTTTCAGCAAGGTGCCAGAACGAGCAGGAAGAATTCGAGTTGGAGAATTCAGAGCATTTACTAATCATCAACATCCTCACCTCCCTCCTTTCCTACCCTACGGCAGGGTGAGGAGTAGCAATGTCCAGACAGCCCAAATTTGCCCAGTCCAATGGGCCACACCTCCATTCACTCATCATTCAAGCGCCCAGAATCTTGGGTCTATCGGATATATCAAAAACATTCACCACGTTCTGTAGCTTCACATAAATGTATCCGACTGAGTCAATCTGGATGCTGCCATGTTATAAAGGGGTGCCAATCCCTGATCATGTACTTCTCCTCACAACATTCATCCAGCCAGCTTGATCTCGTCAGTTCCCTAGCCTCACCGACTTCCAAACCACTCTTCCTCACACACTCATCCACCATATCTCTCCACCTTCTCCTTGGCCTACCTCGCCTCCTCCCTCCTTCAAATTCCATCAGATATAGTTTCTTCACCACTCTATTGTTATCCATTCTTTCCACATGACATACCATCTTAGTACACTCTCTTCAGTTCTGGTGTCCACTGACTTCCTCACTCCACATATTTCACGAATCACATTATTTTGTATCCTATCCACCCTCTGCACTCCACGTACATTCCTAAGCAGTCATATCTCCACTGCTTTTACTCTTGACTTTTCGTATTCATACCACACCACAGTCTCACATCCATATGTTAAAGTTGGTACTACCACTCCTTCGTGTAAACCTTGTGCAGCTGCAACACTCAGGCCTCTGTTTCTTATCAAGACCTTCATTGCACTCGCTACTTTTCTTCCTTGTGTCACTGTACTTTCAACTTCTTTTCCACATTTTCCTCTCTTTTTTATCACTGTACTCAGGTATTTGAACTCTCTCATCAATTCCAGTCTCTCATCATTCACTGTAACATCGCACTGGGAGACACATTCTCTCTCAATAACCCTCCCTTTACTCTTGTCTACACTTAATCTCAAGGCACAGCACTGACAGACATCAGCAAAACTCTGCACTAGCCTACCAAGTTCTTCTCTGGTACTTGCAAGCAGTATTGCATCATCAGCATACAACAAATTTGAGATATTCCATCCATCACCATTCTTTACCAACACCATCCTTCTCCCCATTACTCATGTTTTTATTGCTCTCATCGTCCCATCCATATATGTATTCAACAACCATGGGGACATCACACAACCCTGTCACATGCCCACACCGATCGTGAACCATTCACTTAGATGCCCATTAACCGTTACACATGCTTCACTACCAACATAAAATCTCTTGACGGCACCTTGCAGCTTGCCATCTACCCTGTACGTGTGCAAAACTTTCCACGATCCTTCTCTGCCCACTGTGTCATATGCTTTTTCCAGATCCATGAATGCCATAAACACCTTACGGTCCTTCTCACAAGCCTTCTCTGATATCTATCTCACTGCAAATATTTGATCCACACATACTCTGCCACTCCTAAAGCCACCCTGTTCATCACTCATTAGGGCTTCTAATATCTCTCTCTTACTCTCTCTATAATAATTCTTCCATATACCTTCTCTACCACATTCAATAAACTTATGCCACGATAATTCTTGCATTCACTTCGCTCACCTTTATTTTTGTACAGGGGTAGAATCACAGCCTTTTTCCACTCTGCAGGAAGTCTCACTCTTCCATGCCTTCTTACATATCACCAACAAGCACTTCATTCCACTCTCTCCACTACATTTAAGCATCTCTGCATACATCTCATCAACCCCAGCTGCTTTCCCATTTCTCAGCAGCTTCACAGCACTCTTCACCTGTGCGAGTGTCACGTATCCTTGCACTGCATTCCTTCTCTGCACGCCCCCATAACCGATCATGTTTACAGCTGCTCTGCTTTATTCCCATTCATCAGGCTTTCAAATTATTCGTTCCATCTGGTCCTTACTTCATCTCCATGGGTTAATAATCTACCACCTACATCCATCACACCATCAAATTTCTTTCCGCTTTCACTTCTACACTTCCATACCTCTTTCCATAATAACTTCCTTTTTTCAGAGTAGTTCGCATTCATTTTTCTTCCTAGATCATCATTTACCTCCTCGTTTTTCCTATGTGTTTCTTGCTCTCAATATATTGTTCTTATTTCAGCTGAACCCCTGTCCTGTAACCACTTTAGCCACTTCCTCCTCCTTTCCTCCACCACTCTCTTAACCTCCTCATCCAACCATGCCATACCTTTCTTCTTTGTTGTTACTTTTGCCACACCACACACTGCTTTAGCATTCCTAACTAAGCAATCTGCTATGGGCATTTTCCAGGCTGTCCAGATCTATTTCATTCCAATTCACTGATTCCAACTCCTCCTCTACTTTGGTCCTGTAATCATCTGCCATTTCTTTGATCCTCAGCTCCTCAACTTTCAGTCTTTCTCCCTGCCTGCTCCTCCATCTCCTGATCCACCTCACTCCTCTCAGCTTGATCCTGCATACCACAATCATATGATCTGGACCTCTACATTGGCCTCTCACGGCCCTCATATCAGCAACCATTCCCATCATTAACCCCTCTACGAGCACATAATCAATCAGGCTTCTTTCGACACGATCCCCATTCCCTCTATACCATGTATACTTATTTGCATCTTTGTGTTTGAAATACGAGTTACAAATGCACAACCTCCTCTCCTGACACATATCCTTTAATCGCTTCCCATTATCATTTTCTCCTGGTACTCCATAACAACCCATTATGTCATCCTCAGGACCAATGCCCAATGTTCCATTCATATCCCCCGTTACAATCACTTTATAGCTCGTGGGCATTTCTTCCACTACTTCATCCAGCTCATCCCAAAACCTGTTTTTCTCTCTCTCACTCCTGTCCTCACACAGGACATATGTACAATCACTGCCACTTTCATCTCCTCAAACTTGAACTTGACATGCATACACCTGAAGCTGACACATTTGTAGTTTCTCATTCCACTCTCCCACACCTCATTCATCAACAAAGCAACTCCTTCCTTGCATCTTCCTCACTCATTCATTCCTGATCTTACACATTTCACACCCTCCCACTCCTCCACTTCACACCCTTTCATCTTTGTTTCACACAAAGCCATCAACACATATCGCACTCTTGAACACATTCACCACTTCTACCTTCTTGCTCTCCTCATTCACACTTCTCACATTCCACATTAGTCATGCGAATCTGCCCATCTGGTTGGAGCCCTGTGCAGTTTGTGGGCCCTCCAAGGCTATCTGAAACGACTGCCATGATTATGGATAGGGGAATCTAGGGGACACTTAACTCTACCAGAAACCTGGTTATATGATTACCAACCAGGGTAGTAAATTGTTTCCTGGGTACAGAAAACCATTTGGCTTGTCACTCAGTATAGAGATCATATGGTATCTTTACACTGAGTGAGTGGATGATGGGTGCTCCCAACCACATTTAGTATGAATGAAATTATTTTTAGCAGAGGGAAGAACAGACATAGCATGATTCTGGATAGAAACATAAGAGATGAGATTCAAAAGCGAGATGGCTCCAGTATCTTTTGTATACCTTCTCCTTGTTGTGGACAGCATTAGAACAAGCATGATTAAAACATGTTTTTTTTGCATATGTCAAAGGATACGAGAAGGGAATGTATGCTTCTGTGCCTGAGAGAATAACCTTCGTAATGTGCGAGGCACAATCAGATGGCTCCCGGCATGAAAGCAATAATCATTCCAGGGAAAATCGAAGTATTGCCTGAGAGCTTTCCAATCAGCAGTTCCAATGTGCCATAGCTGCTGCTTCTTTGGAAGGTCCGCAAGCCTTATTGGCGCAACAGGACAGGTTAAGGTGATTAGGTTGTGATCGGAGGATCCAAATGGAGAGGAGAGGATCCAAATGGAGAGGAATGATTAACAGCGTAAGAAGAAGGATTAGTTGTAAGAAAGAGGTAAAGTATTTTGGAACTCTCTCCAAGGCAGTCAGGGATACAGGTAGGGTGTTGTACTTGTTCAAGTGGATCAGTGAAGGGAGAGGAGAGCCAAAGGTGGTGAACATTGAAATATCTTAGAATGGAGATTTCAGAGAAGGGAGAAATGGACAGGATGTGTGCCATCTTAGAAGTAAGATAGTCAAAGAATTTTTCATAGTCAGTAGAATTAGGGAATAAGTAAACTGCACAGGTATACAGTATTTAGTCAGAGTATGACAGGAAAGCAGAAACCAGAGATAGAGAATTCAGAAGATTCAAGTTCAGGAATACGAGAGCGTGATATGTCGCTGTTTTGGCGTTGAAATGGGTATAGAGAATAAAGAGGATTTGCTCTCAGTTGCCTCAGACAGTTGAGTCTCTGTTAGAAAGAGAAGGTGAGGTTTAGAGACGTAAGAGTGGTGCTCAACAGACAGAAAGTTAGAGGAAAGGCCACAAATGTTGCAGAAATGAAGAAAAAGTGAGCCAGACAGTGGTTCCAGGAATGCCACAAAGTCGTCACAGGGAGAGGGATGGATAGTGGGACATTTATGGTCCTCCCCCTACTTCCTGAGGACTCTAAGGCTTGATCATGAACTGCCATGTTGAATTTTGAATAGGAAGTGTAGTGTGTAATATGCATATAGTTTGGTGTTGACAGAAGAGGAGCTTATACTGGAGAGCATGATGGTCTACTCGCTGTGTTACTGAAACATCTGAAAAGGTTCAGCAAAAGAGGAGGGTCAGGAGCTAGTCCTAAAGGCTGATGAAATGGAAGCTCCAGCTCTCCTTCTTGTCATCAGCTTTCCATTCGCCTTGAGAGTACTGCCCTGCTCAACTGGTGCTACAGTCCACTCTCTGCAGTTTTTTCATATTTAATTACTGTACAGTTATTTCATATTTAACATCATATCTTCAGGTCACCTAAATTGGTTGTGACACAAGGAATGCCTTCTGTGGCGAGACGAGGAGAGTGGTGGCTAAACAGGGAGATGCTGACAGAAGAGTTAATGAACAGTCCACAGCCCTCATGAGGAAGCTCTTGAGAATTACTGATTCAGTATGTGGATGGACAAAAGGCCCACCATGACATAAAGTAACTTGGTGATGGGATGAGGGTGTAGAAGCTGTAGTTAAGGAGTAAAGAAGACTTTTCCGGGAATGGAAGATGAGTGGTAATGAAGAGGAATGCTTGGCTGCCAAGCATAGGGCTAGAAAAGAGGTTTACAAGGCAAAGTCTGATTCACACAGACTTTTACCTGATAACCTAAATTGTGTGGAAAGGTGGCAAATTAGATGAAGAGGGAGAATAGGGATATCATAAAACAGTGGGCATATTAAAGACACATAGAGAGAGCATTACAGCCGGTTGAGACAGGGAAGGTTTGGAGCCAACAGATCCAGTGTTTGCCCCTTGGCCTTTGATTGATGTTGCTACTGTAAGCGGGGCAATAGGCAGCAGAAGTATATGGGTTGACTGCTGAAATGTTGAAAGCCTTAGGAGATATAGGAGTGAGGTTAGTCACTGACCTGATAAATACGATTATACGTGAGTGTGTTGTCACAGATGATTGGCTGAAGAATGTAAATGTGTACAAGGGAATTATAGAGGCATCAAGCTTTTAGATCAGATAATGAAGATAATGGAGAGAGTTCTAGAAGGTATGATATGAGAAAAAGTGAATAGTGATGAGATGCAGTTTGAGTTCATGTCAGGCAAAGCAACCACTGATGCCGTATTCATTGTTCGACAGCGTCAGGAAATATGTATAGGAAAGAAAAGGGAACTGTACTTTATTTTTACTGATCTGGAGAAGGCCTTCGACAAGAGTCCCTAGAGAAGTGGTGAAGTGAGCAATGGGAAAGCTTGGGATCGAGGAGTGACTGGTGAGGGTGGTTATGGCGATGTGTGTGAGTGCTCACACCCAGGTGAGGGTGAATGGAGATTTGAGTGATGAGTTTTCCGTGAATGTTGGTGGGTATCAGGGGTCAGGTTTGAGCCCCTAGTTGTTTATCATGGTACTTGTAGCCCGCTCACGTGACTTCAGAAATGGACTCCCGTGGAAGATGTTGTAAGCTGATCCATTTAATGTTGATTGTAGAGAATGAAAGGGAGGTGGAGGAAAGATTTAGGAAGTGGAGAGATGGCATGAGGCACAAGGACGTAAGAGTAAATGCACATAAAACAAAAGTGATGGTATCTAGAGCTGGTGGCAGTACTGTCAAAGAAGAGGGAGAGTGGCCATGTGTGATTTGCCACAAGGGCATGGGAAGTAATTCCATCTTGTGCAGTGTCTGTGATAAGTGGGTGCATAAGAGATGTAGTGGTATTAGAGGTAGAATGCGAGATGATGATTTCTTGTGTGCGCTGTGTCAGGGATAGCAGGTGAAGATTGTCAGGCGTGAATGGACTGAACTTGCTGGTGAGTCTCTTGAGTGTGTGTAAGAGTTTTGTTATTTGGGAGACATGTTATGTGTTGGAGGTGGGGCTGGAGCTAGCTCTGTGGCTAGAGTGAGGAGTGGTTGGAAGAAGTTCAGGGAGCTGCTGACTCTCCTGACATTGAGAGGGCTCTCCCACCATGCTAAGAGATCTTTGTATGTAGCATGTGTTAGGAATGTAATGCTGTATGGTAGTGAGACCTGGGTAGTAAAGGAAGAGGATATTCGCAGACCAAATGTACAGAAATGACAATGATTAGGTGGATGTGCAGAGCGTCCCTGAGTGTGAGGCCTGGGTGGGCTAGGTTTACGACGGAAGAGTTGAGGGGTAGGATGGGACTGGAGAGTATTGGTGTTGTGATGAGGAGAGGTAGATTGAGATGGTTTGGGCATGTAAGTGAGAAGTGTTAATGTTAGGGGTAGGGATGCGAAAGGCAGACTGAAAAAGGCCTGGGACGAGGTCATTGAGCGTGACCTCAGGGATAAGGGACTAAATAGGGAGGCTGCCAGAGATCAAGCAGCACGGACAGCTGCCACTAGGAGACCAAGGTCGAAGCATGCAAGCATATTGGGGCCTTCAAAAATGAACAAACAAACATAAACTGCTCTGAAACCAGGATTTTTTTTTTTTTTTACTTATTTGTCTCACAGCCGTTTCATCACCATCATTATCATCCAGATCTCTTTATCCACTCTAGGATGGGGTGAGGTAGGGAACAGATAGTACCAAAAGTATCAACACACACCATTGGACTACTACCCCTTCAACAGGAGGGCTTTTGTGTAGACAATTAATACATTATGACAATATGTAATAATTATAGACATCAATATATAGGTATTGACATAAGTAACACACAGTAAGCCATGTCTGATGTACAAGGAACGCCGAACACATATTCTAGTTCAAGAATGTCGATGCATCACAAACTCTTTTAAGCTAGACAATACAAGTATTTCATGAGCACACAGTATAAGCCAGTTCTCTGATGTCATGGAGAACTACCTATGGAAAGGTACCAGGCAAAGACACACCTATGAACTGGTCTGTATATAACACCAGGGAAAGCAACTGAAAGGGCAAAGAGCTGGAGAAAGACCAAGATAATGGTTGGAAATACAGTAGGAGAGGGGAGTTAGGTGGATCACTATTACGTAACACTGTCAAGCACATCTTCATATAACTTTGTACAATAAAACTCCATAATCCAAGAAGTGACTATAACTTACCTCACTTACAATAAAAGAATACAAAGAGAGAGAGAGAAGGAGAGAGCTACATCTTCACTCTATTCGAAGATCCACCATTTTACTAGCAGCGGCCCACACACTCCTCTGGTGATACAGAGGTAGCCATTAATCTACGATACATCTACAATCTCTCTCCATCTAATCAAACCCCTCAACTACGTGGCAGTAGTAGTAGTTGTTCCCTAGGCAGTCTGGCCAAACAGCCCCGAGTCCCTAAGGAAGGCCACGGCCAAGACTGGGCTCTCTCACAGGGCTCTCAAGGAATGTATGTTGTGTTGTTGGTGTAGGTGATTGTGTGCAATGCAGTCTTCCATGATGTGCTTAATAGTAAGGGGTACGATGTTACATCATGTATAGGCATCAGTGACTTAGTCATCCAGCATCTTCTGATAACTCATGAGGTCTGGATGATGCCCACATCTCAGCCTGCCCAGGTGGACCCTGTCCTCACGAGGGAGATAGGATTCAGAAGGAAGGTTATCAGGAGGCCGTGCATGCAGCTGTGTTTTGTTTTTTAAGTGACTGAATGAAGAAAGCGAGTGATTTGAGAATGGATATGCTTCTGGAGGCTGGTCTGAGGCAGGCAAGGGGGTAGAGATGACAGTATTTGTGTATGATATTGTATGCTGGGTGTTGTTTTGATGTTCCTTGGTGTGCTGCCATGTAGTGTAGTGGATGTTGTAGATTTGTGGAGGCTGCAGTGAGAATTTGGGTGTCTCTCATGTCTAGATGATCCTTGACTTTGAGGACTTTGGTTTCTTGGTGTAGGTAGTCTGTGGGTGTATTAGCTGTCCAGCCTGTGATTATTTTTAGGGCCTTGTTCTGTGTAGTCTGAAGAGTGTTATAGTGCATTTTAGTGAGGTTAGGAGCCCAACCAGGGCTTGCATATTTCATCACTGAATTTATATATTGTTTGTATACTGTGGTGGTGGTTTCTTTGTTGTGTCCAAATGTTGTATGGGCAAGTGACCTCAAGGCATTGAGTCTTGGTATTAATTTATTTTTGATGTTTGTGATGTGCTGTTTAAATGACATTGATGTATGTTACACCAAGGATTTTGTGTGTGTGTGTGTGTGTGTGTCCATGGTAGGGCAGTGTTGTTTATGGTAAGGTGTGGACTGTGACTGTGTTCTGCTGTCCAGTTTGTGAGAAGGGTCACTGTAGATTTGGCTGGGGCTATTTTGAGCCTGTTTGTGGTGAACCATTTGTGTAGTGCATTGAGGTATGGTTGGAGGATGTGTGCGGCTGTGTTTGTGTTTTGGTGTGTACATGTAAGTGTTATATCATCTTCACAGGAAGCTATGTGTATCTGTGGTGTGTGGGGTGTGGGTATGTCGTGCATGTATAAGTTAAAGAGTGCAGGGGACAAAACAGATCCTTGGGGGGCACCATTTGTAATGTTTCTGATCCTCGAAGACTGACCGGCATATGTTACATGTGCACATCTGCCTGCTAAGAAGTTTGCCAGCCATCATTTTGTGTTACTGTGCATTTTTGTGTTGAATATTTTGTTTGTACAGTTGTGGCAGGGGATGGCATCAAAAGCTTTACTAATGTTTAGTGTGACAAGGAGTGTTTTGTGTGGTGGCCTAGCTGAATTCATGCCATCAAAAACTCTCTGTGTAAGGTCTGCAAGAAGAGGGTTTGTGGAGTGTAGTAGCCTAAAACTATGTAGTGATGGGACTAGAGGGGTGTGAGGTGTAACTAGTCATAGTACCAGTCATTCAGTGACTTTGGAGGGGGTCCAGAGGAGTGTGATGGGGCGGTGTGAGGAAGGTAATGTGGGGTCTTTGTTGGGTCTGGGGATAGTAATGAAAATGCCATGCTTCCAGATGTTGGGTATTATTTTGTTGTGTGAGTAGCTGTAGTTTGTTATGTTGGTGAGTGCTCGTATGCCTTGAGGTCAAAGGTGTTTCAGGTGTATGTTGCTAATGTTGTCTGGTCCACAGGCAGATGAGTGCTTAAGGTTGCTAATGATGTGCTTCGTCTGGTTGTAAGTGAAAGGTGTGAAGTCTGGGTCTGTGGGGAACTGTCTCTTATGTTGGACGATACGTCGATTGTCATGATGGGGGTTTAGGTGGCTGACATGTGAAAAGTGATTGATGAGAGTGTTTGCTTGCTGTCTGTTTGAAGATATGGTGTCTGTTGTTGTGATGGCAGTGTGTGATTGTGTTGTGTTGCTGTTGGAGAGTGTGATGCTGTTCAGTGTTTTGTAGAGTTTGCTGGTGTTTGTTTTGTGATCAAGTGTTTGGAGATAATTATTCCAATTTAGTGTTTGCTGTTCTGATATGTTGAGTGTTGAGTTCTTGTATTTGTTTTACAATGTCATGTGTATGGAGCATTGGGGAGTGTCATAGTGTGTCCCTTTGACTGCTGAGGCCTTGAATTTCTGGTGTGAAGTTCGAGTTGTGTCTTTTACTGTTGCTTCTGGGGATGTGTCTTTTGTCTGCATTTTGTATAATTGTATTGAAAGTGTGCACAGCAGTGTTGATGCTTGTGATGGATGTACTGTTTAATGTTTCAAAGTGTTGTTCTGTTTCAGCTGTGAAGGACTCCCAGTTGGCTCTCTTATAATTAGTGTATGTGTGTCTGTGGCAAGCTGGGGTGATTCTTGTTTTGGTAGTGATGATGATCGGGAGGTTGTCAAAGCCAAGGGTTCTGACCACTCTCCAGGATGTTGTGGGGGAGAGGTTTGGGGAGCAGAAAGTGATGTCTGGGGATGATGGGAGGAAGAGGGCTTGGTGAGAGATATGGGTATGTTGATGGGGATTATAAAGTATGAAAAGATGATCTGTTTGGGTTTGTAGTACCAGCCCACTGTCTGTGTCAGGGTTGTTGACATGCCAGGCCAACACCTTGGCATTCAAATCACCACCCAGGATGATGTTGGGTATGTTAGTGATGTGTATTTGTGGAGAGTAAGTGTGTGGTACTGTGGGGGACAACTGGGGGTGAATGTTTATGTTGGTGATTGTTATGTGTGATTTGTTATCAGTGCGTATCTAAAGTGATTGTACAGTAATCCCTCCAATATCCATTGTAATAGAGCCAAAGGCATGTCAGAATATTGGTTTTGTCCGGATATTGGTCCTGAACCTCCAGCACTGGTTTTTCATGACCCTAACCTAACCTAACCTAAATCAGAAAACTACCTTCCTACCTCCCTAGTGGACATGTATAGCACTTATTTAGGTCCCTTTTCACATAAATAATGCACATATAGCATAAATTTATTGAATTTTAACCAAAAAATGATGATTTAAAGGTGAGTGAGTCATAGGAGTTCAGAACTTGCCAGCATAGTAAAAGTAAGTATCGGACATGGAAATCATCTTTTCTCACATTTTATGCACTAAATTATTGGATACAAAGCATCAAATACAGTAAATGATGTTAATTGCTACCAGAAAAATGGTTAGGTTAGGTTAGGTTAGGTTAGGTTAGGTTAGGTTAGGTTTGGTTAGGTTATGACCAGACATGAAATTCACTGCTTCAACCTTTTTCATAGCTGGTGCACTTAATAACCATGCATGAAAGAATTAAATTAAAAGCAGGAAATTATGATTAACACAATGTTAGGTTAGGTTAGGTTTGGACCGGACATGAAATTCACAGCTTCAACCTTTTTTCTAGCTGTTTTACTTAAGAACCATGCATGGAAAAATTAAATAGCAAGCAGGAAATTATGATTAACATTTAGGGTAATTTTTTAACACATGTACAGCATGATGAAAACAGGTTAGGCATGAAAATCTTTATGGTAACCATAGGTTAGGTTTGGTTACGACCAGACATGAAATTAACTGCTTCAACCTTTTTTCTAGCTGTTTTACTTAAGAACCATGCATGGAAAAATTAAATTGCAAGCAGGAAATTATGATTAACATATAGGGTAATTTCTTAACACATGTACAGCATGATGAAAACAGGTTAGGCATGAAAATCTTTATGGTAACCATAGG
The DNA here is from genome assembly GCA_018397915.1 of Birgus latro. Taxonomy (NCBI): domain Eukaryota; kingdom Metazoa; phylum Arthropoda; class Malacostraca; order Decapoda; family Coenobitidae; genus Birgus; species Birgus latro. The sequence goes on from JAGKTI010003349.1 coordinate 55,181, forward strand.
TTAGGTTAGGTTAGGACCGGACATGAAATTCACTGCTTCCACCTTTTTTCTAGCTGTTTTACTTAAGAACCATGCATGGAAAAATTAAATTGAAAGCAGGAAATTATGATTAACATTTAGGGTAATTTCTTAACACATGTACAGCATGATGAAAACAGGTTAGGCATGAAAATCTTTATGGTAACCATAGGTTAGGTTAGGTTAGGACCAGACATGAAATTCACTGCTTCCACCTTTTTTCTAGCTGTTTTACTTAAGAACCATGCATGGAAAAATTAAATTGCAAGCAGGAAATTATAATTAACATTTAGGGTAATTTCTTAACACATGTACAGAATGATGAAAACAGGTTAGGCATGAAAATCTTTATGGTAACCATTGGTTAGGTTAGGTTAGGACTGGACATGAAATTCACATCTTCCACCTTTTTTCTAGCTGTTTTACTTAAGAACCATGCATGGGAAAATTAAATTGCAAGCAGGAAATTATGATTAACATTTAGGGTAATTTCTTAACACATGTACAGCATGATGAAAACAGGTTAAGCATGAAAATCTTTATGGTAACCATAGGTTAGGTTAGGTTAGGACCGGACATGAAATTCACATCTTCCACCTTTTTTCTAGCTGTTTTACTTAAGAACCATGCATGGGAAAATTAAATTGCAAGCAGGAAATTATGATTAACATTTTTGGTAATCTTTTAACACATTTACAGCATAATGAAAACAGGTTAGGCATGAAGTTATGGTACTTACGAACAAGAAGCTGCCCTCTGATGTAATAACCCACTCTATCATCTCAGACTCTGACAAGAAGACCTTGCACCTGACACACCTTTCCAATTGAGAATCACCAGCACTTATCACTAACACTTTACACAACGTTTTTTTTTTTTTTATACCTGGAATCACATCACTTCACTGCACTGTACATAACAGTAAATTCCATCATCACACACATGATGAAGAAGGTGAAGAGCAGTATCAAGCACTGTAGGAGGTAGGGTATCACCACAAAAGCAATCAATATGGCCACCATTGACGGAGGTGTTCATGAGTCAGTAACTGAGTGGGTAATGGCGGCCGACAGACAGACGCCACGAGTGTAAACATACCCGATCGGCGCGGGCGGGAAATTCAAACTGACGCGGTCCCAAAAAATAGAAAATTTTTCGATTTTTTCCAAATTTTTTGGCATTTTGGGGGTTGGGCAGCCCAGAATATCCGAATAGTGAGTATATCCGAGTATTGGACGTCCGAATATTAGAGGGATTACTGTATTTCTGTTGTAGTGTCATGCGGGGGGGCAGTGACTTTGTGTGTGCACTGGTATCTGAAAAGTTGATGGATTTCTGTACCAGGGTGATGAGTCCACTGCCACTGCCATAGGCCTGGTCTAGTCTAATGGTGGTGAAATAATGAAATGTATGTGTTTTTTGTGTTGTGTGTAGTTTTGTTTCTTGTAAGATGACAATGTGTATGTTGTGTTGTTTGATGAACTGTGTGAGTTCTTGTTTTTTGGTGTTCATGCCATCTATGTTTAACTGAAGGACGTTTATGTTATGTGTGCGATGAGTGTTGGGTACTGCAGCATGGAGGGGAGGTGGTGATGTGGGTGGAGAGGTAGGAGAAGGTTGTAATGGAGGTAAGGGTTGGGGTGGATTGGGTTGGGGTGGGATGGGAGGGGCTGGGGGATTGGATGGTGTGGGAAGGATTGGTGAGTTAGGCTGAGGAGATGTGGAGGAAGTAGGAGTAGGGTTGGGGTTTAGTGGATGAGGGGAAGGACCATAAGGAGCAGGTCTAAGTGTCTGCGTAATGTTTTCTGGATGCAAGTGTTGTGTAGGTGTAATGGGTCCAGTTCTTGCAGGAATTGCACTGAAATGAACTCTTTGTCTGTCGGCTCAAGGTGATAGGTTCTGAGCATGTTGGACATATGTAGTTGTTGGTGGGTGCAGGATTGCTCTCAATCTCTCTGGCTAGAAGAAGTCGTAAAGAAATGACCGTCGGGACGTCATTTCTCGGTGGAGAAAAAATGGTGTTGTTGTGTGTATTGTGTAAAGAGATGTGGTACTTGCCCGGGCAACCAAAGCCACTCCCAGGTTCTCGGGTCCTGTGAGGGGCAGCTACAAGTTCGCACTCACACCATACGACGCCTCACAGCTTTATACTGGCAGTGCTTTTACAATCTACAACCAACCTCCCTAACTCTCTACATCTATTACATCTACGGCTACATCTATCAATATATGTCTATCAGATAGTGCCCGTGTATGGAGTACAACTCTCATGTGTGGGAAGGCTCCCCACATGCGGTTCTTCTCAATAGCGTGGAGTCAAAGGCTTTTCGTCTCATTAACTCTCCTCCTCTTACTGATTCCCTTCAACCTTTGTCTCTTCGCCGCACTGTTTCTTCTTTATCTCTCTTCTACCGCTACTTCAATGGTCACTGTTCCTCTGAACTGTCTGCTTGCATCCCTCCACTTGTACGACGGGCACGTAGTACCCGTCTAGCAACAAACTCTCATCCCTTTTCTGTCCAACTCTCTAATGCAAGAGTTAACCATTACTCCCAGTCCTTCATTTATGCAACTGATCAACTCTGGAACTGTCTCCCTCTGTCTGTATTCCCTGCTTCCTATGATCTCCAATCTTTCAAACGCAGTGTGTTCAGGCATCTCGAAATGAATGGATCTTGAATTTGGCTCTCTTTTGTATTGTTTTTACTTTTTCTTGGAAGGAACAGTATGCGGGCCCATGGCCCTTGGTTCCTTCTTTCTTGCATAAAAAAAAAAAAGATAAATTTATATACCTTAGCTCAAAGGTATCATTAACAAGTAAGACTGAGCTAAAATCTGATTTTAAATCCATTCACATGAAGGAAACTTTTCTGTTATATCTTAGCAAATGTCAGACAAGTTTCTTACACAAAGGACAAATATCCTCAGTAAATTTCCAAATGGCCAAAATATCACACTATAAAAACACTGTACCTTAACCCCTACACCGCGGGCGGGGTTGTCGGAGGTTTTCCATGCCATTCCCGTGGGGATATTCGCGCTCCTACTGACTTTTCTAAAATATTTGCCAAAAATCAATTATTAGTCCTAGAATATTATAATTATACAGTATATGCATAAGGCATATACCTTCAGCTTTCTCCTGGGATGTTTTTTTAGCACTCGTCGACTACCGTAGGACTTGTGGAGACTTCTGAAGTTGGGTAACT